>JAAGAY010013160.1:0-27374 GCA_011801015.1 Ardeotis arabs | reverse complement strand
CCCCACTTACATACTGAGCATGACGTTTATGGCATGGAATACTCTCTTTGGCCAGTTTGGATCAATTATTCTGTGTGTCTTTCTCCCAGCTTCCTGCATCTGCAAATTAGTGAGACTTGGAAAGCAGGACGGTGTCCTTGGTCTCATTCACAACAACTCATATCATCATGGTGTTTATCAACATTCTTCACACATGAAATCCAAAACATACCAGCTACTGAGAGGAAAAATTAACTCCATCCCTGCCAAAACCAGGACAAGCATACATGCCTTCATTCAGTGTTTACAAGCCAGAAATATTTACCTGTATTTGGCCTAAAGTAAATACACTGTTAATCATTAGGAACATATTGTTAACCATCAGGATTTCTAGAATCCGTGTCTCTGTACTGAATTTAATTGCTAGAAAACAAGTGTTCTTGTTAAACAATATGGGGGTCAATCAGAGACCATTGATATAACTGGGAAATGGAAAATCTTCTATCCGTTTGCTCTTCCTGTGCTTATGCCGAGCTCAACATCCTGTACTGTTTTGTGAAGAAGTAAAAAAATGCTAATGGGTTTGGACAGTTTACAGTGTCTTCTGAATTTTCCAGAGGAGTTTTCAACTTCCTTTATTTACAGATACTTTTTCCCTTGCACAGCTTATAAACATGAAGTCTATTCAGGCAAAAAGATCTGCTTACACAGAAATTAAGTTTTAATAGGGTGCTTTGCAGGAGGGCCTACTGCACAGATCCTGTTATAAGATAGAAGCAATAGCTTTTTTTTTTTGCGAGTGCAAATTCTGTGAGCCAGCAAATGTGCAGATAAACCAGCTTAAAGTGATTTCAGCATGTGTACAAAGCTAGTGAACTGCTTACTATCAAATTTCGCGAATTACTGTGTATGTTCCTTACCTCTTTTTCATGTCAGGCAAAAGAACAGCTAATTTTTGACTCTGACCGTAGAAAAAGAAAAAAACTGTGATGGATGAACTTAATTAGAGCACACTTTTATTCATTTAATTCACCTGTGAAGTGCCTGGCTTGGTCACCCTGTCCTGCACAATGCAGAGCCTTGTTCCCTCATCTTTTCTTTCACCTGGTGAAAGTCACCCTTGCCCTCACGTGTCCTGGTTTTAGCCTGGTGCTGCATCTCTACCTATTTCTTTCTAGAAGATTAAGCAGCTTGTGATAAGGAGATTTTTTTTTTATAATTTTCTGGGACTCTTAAGTGCCTCAGCTACTTTGAATAATGCTTTCCTTTAGATTCACTTCCATTCCATACAGCAGGGAAATAAGGTCCTTTAATTGCAACAACTCGAAGATTCCTTTCCTTTTTTCCTTTTCTTCCTGTCAGGTCCCAAGCTGAAGATTTAAAGGGAAATCCATTGGAAGATCTGTGTCAGCCAAGAGCTTAAATGATCTGTCTAGTGCTACCTAGACTGTTTAGAAATGGGTGTCTTTTTCATCATCTTCATAATGAAAGAAACAGCTGAAAAGGGGTTCCCTAAATGCCAGCACAGACAGTGTATTGCTACATAGCAATAATTACTAGAGGAGTGCTAAATTTTAGATTAGCAAGGTTAGGGTTTCTTTGAGCACTGGGTCTTCAAAACATGGACTATAGATACCTAATTCCCTCTTCTGAAGAGGAAAAGCTTATGTGTGTGAATTATTCATGCTTAGTGTATCAGTCAGATGGTCGAAGCATCTTTTTTTTAGGAAGCAAATGACTTCTTGAAGGGATTTCAAAATTATATTTCCATGTCTTTGGAGAGTACCCTAGCTACTAGGCTTCATGGTATGGCATGAAGGTGCAAGGGAAGGGATACCACCTCCTATCTCCTCTGGAGAAGCTTAGCTCTTTTGGGGAAAATAGTATGAGAGGAAGAGCGACTGCAGCTTGGTGCCTAGGGGGAAATATGATTTAGACACCGCTCTCACGACTCTTTCTGTGTTTTTATCCAATGTCCACCAATCAGCATTAGTCCTCAGAGAAGTATTCTGCACAGTAATGTGAAAAGCTTGTTCCAAAATTTTGCAAGGTTCTCTTCTAGGCTCGATAACTGGTGGTGTAAAAAACAGTGTATTTCAAACAGTTTTAACTTTGCTTATGATAATTTCTTTGATGCTAGTTCTGTAGAGAATAATCCTGAAGTGAGGACAACTCTTAACGTACCCACTTGAGACAGGTTTCTTAGCTGACTCTGTCTCTTGAAGTCTCTCCTGGCCATGCTATGTATTAGTCTCTTTGCCTTGGGGAAGGAAAGACAGATGCACTTTTTTTTTTTTTTTCATTTCAATTTGAGAGCAGTGAACATAGCTGGTGCTGGTAAAAATAAGTACAACCTGGAGAGCTAATGTATGTTGCATAATACAGTACAGTGAATATGCAAAGAATGTGGCTTTTCTTTTTGCTTTGTTTTTTACTTGAAAGGAAGACTCCCTTTTCATTGCAATAATTTCCCTGCTTATTTATTTATATTTAGGACACTAGAAAGTGGGATGAGGAGAGAAATTTGTGTAGCAGATAGGGGGCATGTACTGTGTTTGCTATCAAGTGCCAAGAGTTCAGACTAAATCTTCAGGCTTGAAATATGTCTACCTGAAATGTTTGAAGACATTTTTCTACTTGCCTGAGAGCTCCCCTTGATCCTGGGTGTTCAGTTTTGTGCACTCTACAGGGTTTACGACAAGCTAGAAGTAGTAATAGTCTGACTGAATGAGGTCCATGTGCAATGCCTCTGATGATTAGCATGGTTTGACAGAAAAGGAGAATGGAGATTATGGGAAAAACCCTGTAAGAAAACGTGAAAAAGAAAGATATTTGCTTATTTTTTTCCCCCTCCAGCATGATACATGGTGTTCACGGGACTTTGGTGAGATTTGTCCGCTGACATTCCTCAGTCCTTTGCCTGTCTCTTACTTTTACATTGCCAGATGTGAAAATTATGAATTCCACTGTCTTCCTTCTGAAGCTGAATTCACTCAATCTTGTGATTCTGTGGATCTCTTGATATCTTTAATGCAAGGATGTCCTGGCATAACAATTTCCTTAAAAAGCAGGCAATGATAAAATGTTTAGAAAAAAAACCTCATAAGTTCTCAGTACTTCTTTTTCCAAGGTCCTACTCATTTTCTTTTTCTATGATTTGTTACTGTTCCTCATATTACTGTGAGCTACATTTTAAAGGAAGTAATGAGATTATATAGTATGAAAAATTGTAATTGCTCATGAATTTCTGTTGCTGGAAAATAGCCCTTGAAAACTGATGCAACTGTAACAAAAAGTAGTGTTTGCTCTAAAGAAAAAAAAATTGATTGATAGTTCCAAATTTCATGCCATAAGTACTGGGTTTGCTTAGGTCTACCTTGTAGGTTTTGTTCAGATCTTGAAAGGCAGAATATATAGGCAAGAAGTGCAGAACCAAAGTTTCAGAAGTAGGTGAAACATTTTGTCGAATGCTGCTAATAAAACTACAATACTTGATGAATAATCTTAAGTGCTCCAAAGTGCTGACATGAGGAAGACCACCTGATTATGAGGCAGCTCTGAGAAACCGATTATAGGGTTGCTAGAGAGCAAGGTTTATCACTGTTTTTGATTAGTAAGTTGTTGCCCATTTTCAATTTCATGCACTGTTCAACATTGCCAAATAGTTCATGGAAGAACACATTATCCCCCACTGGAAAATTAATTTATTGTGGTATCAGATGTTTAAGATTTCTAAATCTCTTGTCTTAGAACTGTCGAATCATAGGAAGGTGATTTGTTGATATCCTTAAAATCATGAGGTTTTGTTGAATGTTTTGCAATTGTATTCGAATTTTTTTTTGATGTAAACTGTCAATTTGAACTCTTTGAAGAATGTAATTGTATTTATATTTGACTTTTATTAGTAGAAATAAAAGATTAAAGCCCTTTGAATGATGAGAGTTGAAACTTACAAAGCTTTAACGAAAAAGACTGAGCTGGACTCAACAGAGTGCTGAATTGGACCTTTCATGTGACTCTTCCCATGCAGTTTACTGGGAATTAACATAATGACAAACAACCATTTTATGGTTGTATTAAAAAAAATAAAAAGAAGACATGCCTTGTCACTCTGTTATCTCATGTTTCTGTGAGAACAAGGAAATATGACAGATATGCTGCAGACAGAATAAAGATACTTCCTCACATAGTTTCAGGAAATTGGGTAGTATTAGCTGACTGTGATTGAAATTGAGAGCTGACAGTAAAGACTGAACAGGAATTAGACAAAAAAAGCACAAAGAATTTTTTTTTTTCCTGTGCAAGCTAAGTTCGTTTGGTTTTAATTAACTGTTAATAGTGAGTACTGTAATATTGAGAAATATTCTATTGTCATGTTTTGTATCTTAATCTTTCTTCCTAAAGTAGAATAAACACTTCAGTGGCAAAATGTGCCAGCAAGCATGAATTCTCACACTCATATGAACGGGTGCAAAAATCAACAATGAATTCAGCCTCCTTATTGTTTCCTAGAAGGCTGCTACAGTGTTATTTAGGTCGTGCTTTTGTGAGAGGGACAAACTGGCATAAATTTGTAACTGTAGCTTATTGGACAATAAGCAGAACTCGTAGGTGAAGGGTCTACTTGTAGAAATTGTTGGCTTTTAAGAAAAAAATCACACTTCATCTTAACCACTATATTGGAACTTCACAAATAGAACATCTGGATTCATATGAAAGCTTCTTACAGAGTCAGTTCATTTCATCCTCCCCCTTTATTTTTAGATCGGGAACTAAATATCTGAATAATGGTAGTATACTTACTTTCTTACCTGCAGTCTTTTTTTTTCTAAAAATGGGGAAATTGAGATGCGCAGAAGTGAAGAGCTGGATCTCTTACATGTCATTCCTGCCTGCAGTCAGACCCTGGGAGGTTTGTTAGAAATGAACTACTGTTTATTTATTTGGGCTTTGACTTCTGAACCAAGCTAACTGTTTTAATCATTAGTTTGTGCCTCTTGAATTATGTTTCTGTTGTGAAGTCCTCTGGGGTGACTAGCATCTGAGTTGGAGCCTCTTGGTTAACCTAATCCAGAGAGGAGCTACTGTACTGCTAAACTGCCTACGCTTGTACCCATCAGGATCATAAATATCTCTTGGTGGCAGTGGTGGAAATGTGTCACAGATCCTAATGCTAGAGTAGGTAAAATAGTACTAAGGTATTTTTTCCTGTGTGTTGTACAGGTTGATTCTTCAGCAGCTCGCTTCAGTGGCATAACTCACATACAGTAACCTCATCCTGCACTTACATTTTCCCTGAATATGTCAATTGCCTGCATTGGTGCTTCTCTTTGTAGCTTTAAATGGGAAAAATAAATTTACAAAAAATGTAATCCATAAATAATTTGTTAGCACTAGTTTTAAAAATGGCAATTCCTCTGGGTAGTCAAGCCACACTTTTATAATGCCTAGTTCACTGTAATAAAAGAATGAGGCTAGATTTGGACAGCTTGTGTTGCTACATTTCTGAAAACTTGAAACTTTAGCTAAAGCAGGTTTGACCACGTGTGGCTTAATAATAATAAAAAATTATTTTATTGCACAACTCTAAATTGTCCTTTTGATTAATTTTTATATGTTATGCTTTCCTGTGAAAGTCTGGAAAGGTCTTGAGTAGTTGCTTCTGTCTTTGAGCAATTGCACAGTGGATAAAATTATTGCAGGACCATTTTAATGATCGACGTATAACTACATTAACTGAAAAGATGACTTTGAGAACCCAACAGGCAAGTTTTTGGGATCCCAGTATGATTTGTCTATGCATATATGTGTGCGAGTACAGGTGCATGCAGATCTTCTCTTTAATGTAAGCTGGAAATTGGAGAAAGTCTGGAAATTTGTGTTAACCTCTGTTTCTTTTGTTTCTGTAATGAAAGTCTGTGGCATTTGCATATACAGATTACTTGTTGGGTAGCCTAAAGTAATGGTCTTATGCAACTGTCAAGCCTGGACATCAAAAGAAAGATGGTAGCTGTGCTCAAAATATTATCTAAACCACCCATCTACCTAAAATAATTGTGAGCTCTGCAGGTCCTCTGTGGATGTTGCTTAGCAATGTTAAAGAATACATTTTTCTTGCTCATTTTTTTGGGATAAGTTGGTTAAAGTTGTGCAGTAGGTATTAAGACACTGACAAATTTAGGGTTGTCTCTGAGCTATGTAAAAGCTGCTTGTAATGCAGCTGGATAGGTTTATGAGGATTTTGGAGAATGTTGTACTTTTTTTTTTTAATTTGTATTGTTCTCTTGGCCCTAAGTAATGGATTATGCATAGAAAATGAACTGGTGCTGCAATAATAAATAGATCAACTGAGAGAACATCCTTCGCCTGAAGTATCTTTAAAACTGTGAATGTGAAGTTGGATGATGAATTGAATAGTCTACTTCAAAAGACAGATATGCAGTGTCTGAATATGAAAAAGCCTAAGTGCATGTGAGCATGTCACAACCATATGTAGTGCTGGCTGCTCTCAGTGATAAAACAGTTTACTGTTGTCTTTACCACCAACAAAGTATGCCAATTTAGGTTCTGATGCATCTTTTGCCTTATTTTTTAAAGTCTGCATACAGTATAACATTTTGCAATGCCTATTGTGTAAGAGTAAAGCTCAAAAATCTGTCTTTGGCTTTATTAAAAAGTAAATCTATTTCCTTAAATTCATTCCCCGCCCCCCCCCGCCCAGAGCAGCTGCAGTCTTTATTTGATGCTTGACTCTTTTAGTTGTTTCTGAAATGTATAAAACTTATGATTTATTCTAGCTTTAGTTTACTTGCAGTTGGAGAACTGAATAGTTTCATTAGCATAACTATTTAATGGAGACAAAATTTAATATTCCTCAGAAAACAATAGAATTATGTTTGGGTAAGGTTCAAATAAAAGCAAAGGCTTAAGTCTCTGGATCCTGTTTTTTGGATAAAGACTAAGCAGATTTTGTATATCTGCTTTCTGATCTAGATCAGGGAAATAATAAGTAAAAGCAAGCTTATGCTAGATAATAAATAGTCTTCTAAAATATCAGTTTATAATGCCTGAGAACCAGATTAATTACAGGAGTAAGACAAAGCCTGATTTTTAAGAACATAGTAGACCTTGCTTGACCTTGTATAAACCATGATTCTGCCAGTAAAGTTCAAACTTTCCTCACCATACCTTGATGTAACTTTCCACTCCCCGATTTGTTTGATTTTTTTTTAAAATAATCTTTATGTAATCTTTCTTTGCTTTCTCTTTTTTTCCCCCTTTCTTTGCTCTGGGGATTAAAACATGTGGATATTGAAACACACTCTATTTACTTTAGTTTGTATGCTTCTCTGCTGTGTCCAGCCCCTTTGCCATACTCTGCGCCTGATGTTTCATGATTTTATCAGATGTAATTCAGACTCTGAATTCTCTAGGAGAAAGACGGAATAAGTAGGCTTTTTCTTGTATGCTGCATGGTAATTCCGTTTAAATCAGCCTAAAGTAATACCAGATGATGACTCTGGCAAATTAGTTATTGAGAAACCATTTTTAAAGTTAGGCTGAAACACCAAAGGGAAAGAAAAGGAATTGTTTTTGATCTTGGAAATATTTAGTACTTTACTTTTTCAGATCTGATTCTCTAGAAGATTTGAATGTTCTTAATGCTCTGTAAAAAAGAAACTTGGAGAAGATAGCGATGATCTTTTTCATTCCCATTTCTAACAGCTCAGTGGTCAGGATATTTGCCTGGGGTAAAGGCAGACATTCAAATCCCTTCTGCGAATTAGACAATATTTTCAGAAAACTCTACTAAAAGCCTATGCGTTGACAGCCACTATAACCCTTGTAAGTCTTGTGATTACTATGGGAATGTTTAGCTTCCAATTTGCAGTCAAAGGAAGTCTAAGATGTTTTTTCTGCTGTTTTGTATAGCAGTCTGCGTGTTTATTGCAGCCTAGACAGCACTCGATCTTGTGATGCTACTACAGCTGTGAAGGCAAAATGTATAGCAGGATGTTGTTCTCTTTCAGACATGTCTCAGATCAATAGCAGGACTTCACAGTCTTGTTGATTGATCTGAACTTGATGCCTGACCATGGGCATTGTTTCATCTTAGACACAGAGATCCCTAGAAATATACAGATACATGCAAAAAGCACTGTAATTGTCCCTTACGTCAAATATGCCTTTCATGAGAATGTAAGACATTGGTTGGATGAATCATCACAATATTTAAAGGTTTATTAATTGTTTTTGATCAAAGTAAATGTGTTTATGTCACACCTGACTATTACTTGGATGTTTTTGGATGGTGTTTATAGGACAGAGATGATTCATCATCTAAAATACGTCTTTAAGAGAACTAGCAGCACCATTTATGAGTTTTAGGACTTTTGAGAACTCCAAGCTTTACCAAAGCAAAAGTAAATTAAGAAAGATATGTGAACTCAAAAGTATCAAATATGTAAGCAGAATATTCTGTTCTAAAGGTCCAATGTATTGTCAGGAAGCAAATAGGGAGCTGTGTACATGAACAAAATCATTTGAAAATTTGGGGTAATAGAATGTTGCCTAAAGAATTGCTTGTTCATTCATGGAAAGGACTTGTATATTGTCTTTGAATATATCAGGAATGAACAGAAGGAAAGAGGAAGGCAAAACTTGCCTAAGTATTTGTAGGAGGGAAAAGGTTCAACTATCTAGATCATCTAAATTGAGAAAGACCTAAAAATCTTGCCTTGAAATTGCTGCAAAAAAGACAGTATTTTGAAATATTACTGTCTCCAGTAGTAATAATATAAGATCTATGTAAGGATTCTAAAATGCAAGATGAGAACATCGGTTGTGGAAAGTGAAAGATCAGTCAAGTACTCTCTTGTAACCATTGGCAGCAGTCAAGCAATTAAAGACCTTAAAGACACCCATTCATTGTATTAACAAGCATAGCCTTAAAAGATAACATTTGTATTTATAGATAGCTGAATTTATGATGATGATAATTATGAGTATTATGCTTAGCAAGTGTCTGTAAATGTATTAGCTGAACAGGTTGGGTGAACAGTGTTCTTCCTGTGGATCACATGCACTTGTCTCTTTGTCTGAAAGCTTGGTAAAAAAACTGATGCACAACCTTTGACAAATGAAAGGAAGGAAAAATTCAAATAAGTCTTTTTTACTTCTCTGGGATGGGTATAAACAGTGTCTTTGGCTAGTTATGGGTCAAGAATAGAAGTGAAGACTAACCTCCAAAACTCTGATACCTTAAAAGAACAGGTCTTCTCTCACAGGCTTCTCTACCCTAAATCCTCCTTCAAGCCTTAAGCCGCCTTCTTTCAATGGATGCCTACTCTTTTCCCTCTATAAGATCAACTTTTTTCTTAATTCTTAAAGGACTCATGTGCTCTTCCAGATAAGCCAAAATAAAGAATTAAAAATCATTATTTTTTGAAGTTGTGACTGGAAATATCAGTCTTTGCTATTACCTCATTCATGCTTGCAGCAAGCAAATACCCTTTAAATAAAAGTAAACAATAGTGAGTGGGAAAAATCTAGCATAAATTACTGACTAATCTACTTGTAAGACTTTTATTTAGGAATGTTTTCACAAATTGGTGTTATTTTGTAGTTATATAAATCACAATGTCATGATTCTATGGTGACACCAACACAGTAACTAAAGTTCTGCTTTTTATTTATTTAATTAATTAATATAGATTTTTAGTACCTTTGACATTATTCATTTTAGCATTACTGGAAAAGATTTTATAAGGATTACCATGTTTCTCTGAAAAAGAAAAGAACAGTGTTGTTTCATTTCCTATGTGACAGGACAGTCGGATAATTACCCAAATAACATCTTCCATGATTATAGCAAAGCTATCTTTCCTACAGAAAATGTGTCATTTCTGTAGAAAGAAGATGCAGCAAAAAATTATTCCCTTACTGCTGGAAGTATTGAAGTACATCTCTAATTTACAAGAGCATTTGAAAATCTTTGAATTTAATAGGGGAACTTGCTTGATTCAGTAGGGATCAAAGCCCATCAAGATAGACAGCTTGGTGTATCTTCCTAACACATAAAAATAATGCATTTAAAACAAAGACTTCTACCATGAGACATGTTTCTGTCAGTGTCTTGAAAGAAAAAAAAATGATCTTGCAAAGAGAGCTTCAAGTTTTGATTGGATTGTTAGCACGCTTTTTTTTTAATTGTCGAGTCTAACTTGCTTGGGGATATTTTTCTTTTTTTTGCTTTCCTCTTCTCTTAATTTCTTCAAATGGTCTACTACTGTTTTCTTATTTATTAATATTTCAGTGTTTATATTTGGAAGAAAATAAAGGCAATTTTAAAACAACATACTTCAAGCAACATTCAAAGCGAATACAAAGACCCCCTTTTTTTTTCTCCTAGACTTTATAATTCCTTCAGTTGGTGACAGAAAATATTTTTCTCCCCAAATATTACAAACTCAGTAACTTTTTGACCTTCTTAATTTCTTTTCACTGGTCAATGGTCCATGATGAGAGTTGGAAGCTTTTGTTTACCATCTTTGAGCAGGGTCTGTATTTTGCAGATGGCTGCAGGCTCCATCTGTTCTTGACACCAGAATTCCGACACTTTCACTGTTTCTTGCCACTCATAGGTCCACTATCACTTTCTGATCTGTGGTTACACCTTCATCCACAAATTTTAAGGAGGATTTCTTTATTCTTATTCCTTACCTTCAAGATTTTCCATTAACAAATATTTAGGAAAAGCTTGGTAGTATATATAATACAAGCTTTCTAGTGTGAGAACTGATTTCAGTTTGGTGGATTTTAAACTTTGAGTTATCCTAAGACATGAACTTAATAATGTATTTGTTGTAGTGGAAAGTTGTGAATATACTTTATTTGCTGTTCACTCCGTTCTGCCTTGATACTGCTGGAACAAAAAGAACCAAATACTACTATATCATGCTGGAAATATTCCTACTTATTACCAGCTGTCTAGTTGTGTTTATCCTTCTAATTTACCTTTTTTTTTGTAGATAGAAACTGTAGCTGTGTATTACTGAAACATTAGAATTGCTGTTAGGGTAAGCAAACTTGTTTTGTGTGTGTTTTCTGGAAGATGATTGTTAGTTCCAACTGGTAAACTTTAAAAAATTATAGTGCTAGTGGGTGTTGCAAATACTGACTTTCTTTAGTGTATGAATGGTTGACTCTGTTAATATTTTTTCTTATTTTTAAACATAAGATACAACTTTTTTTTTAGGATTTATCAATGTTAGTTTATTCTTTATGCTCAATATATAGAAATATTATCAATGTATTTCTAGTTTGTGATGCAAAAGAGATACTGGGAAATATTTCAGAGTAAAAAAAAGCATGACAAGCTGTTTCTGATTACAGATGTTATATAGAGAAAAATAAATGGGCAAGTAATATTATTTTGTATAATTCTTAATGCTGTAGAATATTTTTTTGCATGCTCAAAGTATAAAATATACCAAAAAGAATAAAATAGAGTTTAATCTTGCAGAAATTATGCAGTGACTTACAGAAGCAAAACTCAGGTTACATCAGGCCAAGTTATGGAGTAGTGGAAGTAGATATTGCTTCATTTTCAGTGAGCAGACCTGAATATGGTCTGTGATCATATTGCTGACGATCAATCACTTTTTATTTATTCAAACGTAAAATATTATTTCTCTATTTTGTGAGGCTGAAATAGATTGAGGGTTTACTAAAACAATGCGTCCTGACAAAATTATCTTCGACCTAATCAATGTCATATGAAGAATAGTATAGTGGGAAAAGCCAAACATCAAATATTTGTTATTCAGTTCCAGTGCTATTAAAGATCAAACCTAGCTGATTTTTGAGTTTTATTTTTTTTTCCGTCCCACCTACACAAAGACCTTTTTAATGCTAGTACTTTTTAAGCAACAGTTACTGACAAATACTTTATATAATTTTGCAATTGGATCATGTTGTTCCAAGGATAATGGTCATAATCTGAAGCTTGCTAAACATGGTGATCAAAGAACAGTATTGAATTTCATACGCATATGTACAACAAAAATGTTTGCATTAATTGAGGAAAGAAAACATCTGTGCGTGGTTTTACTAGTGACACTATGCTTTTTGCTTATTAATGCCACTTTCTGCTAACAAATACAAAGATTAAATAATCAATAAATGTAGAAATCTAGAGTGCCTTACTTGAAAGCTCAGCACTTTACAGCACTGTGCAGATCATACACTCACTTCATGAGTGGACATCAGTGGCTTAGCACCATATAGCTATGCTGGGAGACAGCTCTGGACAGTAAGGGGGGAGAATAAAAGACCTAAAACTACCTTGGTAAGTGAAGGTAGGAAAAATGCAATTAGCTTGATTGACTCAAACTAGAAGTTTCTCTTATGTCTGGACTAGCATCTCTGTTGTTTACTGGTAGAAGGAGCATCTCCAGCTCAACTGCTTATATCAAAGAAGAAAGCTCTTCATGTGTTTCTGCTCCATTGCTTCCCAGCATGCCAGACTTCTCTCACGTCCTGTAGATAAGTATGAAGTAGTCTTAGGTATAGATCTAGGATTTCATAGTAGTGCTTAACTGAACAGATAACTTTACCTTTTTGAAGGTGAATGTTTTATTCACATATTTGAATGGCACTTTCAGACATAACCAATGCTTGCCATATTTTGATGTTTGTGCTCAGATATTTGCAAGTATTTTAAAGCAAGTTTTGCAACAAAAAAGGATTATATTTGTCTTCAGTTGGGCTCCTCTTCCTGTGCAACATTCGTCAGTGGAGTGTCGTAGCAACAAGGGCGATGCTGTTCAAATTTCATTTCTGAACCCTGTAGAAATACATATTCATATGAAGATTAATATTTAAAAAGTCCCACTCCTTTCTTTCCAGGAGAACTTTTACTTTGCAAAGCAAATGAGTTCTCTGTTGTAGATCTCTCTCTAAATAACACCACATTTTTAAAAGAAAAATAAAAACTGAAAATACTTGTTACTGAAAGCTTTATCCACAAAATAATAATCTTTTCTTAAATTGTAGGCTAATCTTTTCTCAGGACAAATAGGTCTTTCTTATTTTTATGGAGAAGCTACCATAACATATCTGCTTACTAAAATAACATTTTATGTTGAACATGCAGGATTAGTTTAATAAAGGGAAAACTTGCTTTTCAAAGAAAAGTTTACTTTATTAAAACTGTGAAATGTTTTGAAGACAGAAGTAGACAAAAACCACATTGTTATAAAATGTTTTGATCCTAATAACTTTGTCCTCTTTTAACAGAAAAGCTTAATGCCTCAGTGTTATTAATAGGAAAAACAGGCTGTGCTAGAGACAATTCATTATTTCTCTAAAAGTCATTATATTTTTAAAGGAAACATCTTTCTTCTCTTTCACTTTAGGAGTGAAAAATACAACCCAAAGTATTTTCATGTATCAAATAATCCTGAGTATTTTAAAAAATTAACATATAGGGAAAATATGGGGTTTTTTTATATTCACTGTATGTGATAACAGTATGAAAGAGAAATGTTATTTTTTGAGCTTGCCAACATGTTTAGCAAGGATTTAATCTGGAAGGTCAAGTAAATACTGGACTAGGAACCAATGACATCATTCTTTTTATTATTTTTTACCTTATTACTGTCTTCTAATCTCTACTGTGCAGCCAAGGTTTTATCTTCTTTGCTTCACATGAGTTTCTGTTGCTTGAGTTCAGTTGGAAAGTTCAGAGCCAAGTTTCATAGTCTATCCCTTTACTTTCATCTTCTTACACAAAATACAGGCTGTGACAGTGACAAATATTTGGTGACTCTGTTCCCTGGCCAAAGAATATACCAACATCAGACTCTTCAATGAGACGTGTAGCTGTGCTTCTCACAGTTCTGCTGCAGGGAGCCCAGATTTCAAAGGGTTCATAGGAACGGGACCATATGCTCTTCTAGTGCAAATGCTGGGTCTGGCAGTCTTGCGTACTGGCATGAAGATGCTTATTTCTTATACTGGCTCCTGTGTTTTTACTACTGCTGAGATGAGGAATAGTAACACAGACCATTGCAAGACAGAACTGTTCACATTTAAGAAAACCAGTTTCTTTTAACTTTGTACAACGCTGACACTTGCAGAGCTTTCATGTAGATTGTTATTACATTTATGTAGTAATTATGGTCATTCTTATAAGATTTGTCTGACTTTGATTTCCCTTGTCACCATGTAGTCATTATATTCCTCTTGCATGTGAATCTGGTAACCATATAATAAAAATAGTCTTTCATTCATGTTGGTGTAGGTCAGTGACAAGTAGTAAAACCTTACGGAAATTGTGAAGAAAAATTGTATTTTTTTAATGACCCTACTGCTAGCGTATCCTTGCTCTTTCTGGCGGTTAGTGAATTAGGAACTTCCTGAGTTGATGGCGGAAGGCCAACTGTGGTTCATAATAACCTCCTACAGACTTGCATCCATGAATCTGTGGATCTTTCAGGTTTCTTATGTTTTTTTTGCATCCTATGTCCTGTAGATAAGTGTTTTGTAAATTAGTTAGGTATTGCACAGAAAAGAGTACTGCTTCCTCTTGGTTTAAACTGGAGACAAGCTGAATCCTATTCCCAGCTCTACATACTTTCTTTGTGACCTTGGGAAATCACTATGCATATTAGATAGAAAATAGAACTTGAATGGCTTAGCTGTAGACACCATAGTGTTTGACTTTCTGGCTTCTGTGTATCAAGGTAATCTAGAGCCATGTGTAAAGTCCTTGCACTTCCAGGACATGACCATTCTTCAAACTGGTGAAAAAAACAACAACAAACTAAATCGTATAAGAGATGATGAGGTGTCTCCAGCTGTCTAGGGATTAATTTTTCATATAGAAATACGAATGTTCTGGCAGCAGAATATTTCCTGATTTCTGACTGAAGTGTTGTACAAATCCAGCTCTATTAAAATATTCCAGATTCTTGAATTTTCTTCCTGATTTGCAATTCCAAATTCTAAAACCTTGAATGAACCTTAGGCCCCTGGTTTATGACCACCAGCATACTACAAAATGTTTGAAGCATACGGTATCCCTTTCTGTGCAGGTATAATATTTATATAGAGCACCCAAGTCAGCTGTAGTTTTAGGTGGGGCCCTCTGAAAACTTCAATAATCCACCAAAACCTTTATTTCAACTAGTCCTATACAGTTGGAAGCAGGCTTACAAGGTTAGTACAGGTTTAGTGTAAAATGAACAGTGTGGAATGAACCTGGTATGTTTGATTGAATTTTGCTTTTATTATTGAAAAAGTAATGACAATTTCAGCCCTCTTACGAGTAGAGAAAGATGATGAAATTATTTCCTTTTTATTGTCAGTAAAGTGTTCTGAGCTTCTCCCCAGACTCAAGGTTGTTATCTTCTGTGGTTTTCTTTTTCATTTTTTTTCAGCCCCCCACTAGCTATTATAATATAACCATTAACTTTGATTCAGGATCTTGTATGTACTAAATGAGTACAATGCATTTGATCAAAATGTAAGGCAGAGAGGTGGCATTCAGAAACATTTCTGTGGCAGGAAGAGTTTCCAGGAGTTGCACAGTTCTAGGATTCTGATAGGAAAGTAAAAATAGACTGTAAGTCTCTGTGATGGTTTAGCCCGAATTACCACACAGTTTCTTGCTCACCCTCCCCCTCCCCAGTGGGATGGGGGAGAGAATTGGGAAGGAAGGAAAACTTGTGGGTTGAGATGAAGACAATTTACTAAAATAACAAGGGAAAACTACAATAATAGCAGAATATAAGGATATTAAAATATACAAGGTGAACAATATATGTTTTCTCACCACCCGATGTCCCAACGACCGATACAGCCCATCCCAAGCAGCGATCACGGAAACAAAACCGAGCTGCAAGCAAAGGAGCAAAAGGGAGCCAGCAAGGTAGAGGGAACGATGCCAGCAAAACAAAGAGGAAAGATGGATGCCAGGAAGGCAGATACCCACCCTGGCCTGCCCCCACTTACATACTGAGCATGACGTTTATGGCATGGAATACTCTCTTTGGCCAGTTTGGATCAATTATTCTGTGTGTCTTTCTCCCAGCTTCCTGCATCTGCAAATTAGTGAGACTTGGAAAGCAGGACGGTGTCCTTGGTCTCATTCACAACAACTCATATCATCAGGGTGTTTATCAACATTCTTCACACACGAAATCCAAAACATACCAGCTACTGAGAGGAAAATTAACTAAATTCCTGCCAAAACCAGGACAGTCTCTAATGCTGTTTTGATGCAATTAATTTTGGAATGGTTAACTCCACATCCTCAGTTCTTGCTTTTTAATCCCAGTGGTTTCACAAAGAAAAGAAATAAGAAACAAATATTCCTCACTCCTCCAAAAAACCCCAAACTGCCAAAACCCACCAAACTACCAACTTTGTCCATCTGATAATATAGCCCAGGTGATACAGGTGAAACTTTTCAGGAATAAATATCCATAGTTAGCTTGGCAGACTGCCAGTGAGGTAAAGGTCTCCTGCCTCAAGGTGGTGTGAGCGCTCTGTTGAGGTAGGGACTTGATGTTGCATTGTTTTAGGGAAGCTATGGAGCTAGAGAAGTTAGCATATGCTTGTATGTGAACTAAACCCACATGGACATCATGTTAATAGGCCATATTTATTAGAATACATATGAATTTTTGGAAGGATATTGTAGCCTGGTAACTGGCAGAATTTCAATATGAATAATATAACTTTTCCTTATTTGCTGTCATATGTTTCTGTTTTTTTTTTTTTGTTTAAATCTGTGTGCTGTTTCCTCTCTGATTTGAATTTTGCGAGGCAGATGACAGAAAAGTCTCAAAACACTTGGAGAGTTTCCCGTTAGACGTAATTTCCTGTTAGATATCTTCCACATCTGCCAGGCTGTACTTCGTAATTACTCGGTACTCTATACATGTTTAAACCTGTAAGACATTTTCTGAACAATTAATAACCTTAATGGCTTCTAAGCTACAGGAATGTCATATCTGTTCATGTATGGCTCTGCTGGTGACAAAAGGGGCAATGTGCTATTAGCTACTGAGAGCTGTTATGTAGATGCCATTATGGTACAGCTCCTTTTTTACGTTGCTTGTTTGTGACAGATGTTTGATTTCACCTTGAAACAAGATTGCAAGCTGACAGAACAGGTCACGTCAGAAAAGTGGGCCACTTCTGTCTTCTTTCAAGTTTAGAAAGATATGCCTGCTGCAGTTTGGAATTACCCATGTTTGTATGTAAGAAAAATCAAGAAATTAATCAACAATAAGTTGCGCTGGATATTACTTTTTAGTAAAATGACTTCACTTGGAAAAAAAAAAACCCTTCCAAATATTGTTCTAGTTTTCTCTTTTCTTAGTAAAGCTATGTCTGGCATCATGAACTTGGTCTCATGTTGAATAAGTTAATTGCAGTTTCTGTCTTCAAGCTGAAATAACCTACACAAATTTAATAAATCATGAACCGCCACAATAGCAACCAAGCTAGCCCTGTCTGAAACTTATCCCTATTGACCCCATTTGGGAGACTTGCCTTCTTCATAGTCTAACAATTATAATTTATTCAGGGAATACTCCTGGGAGCCTCTAATGGATAATGGTTTTGATGGGAAAAAGTGGAAGACACAGAATAAGAGGCTCAAACATTTTCTTATTTTTAAAAAGAAATTTAATTAGAAGGGATGTGCTGATTAACAAACAATGCAGTTCATTTCAAATGTATTTGTAGGAGATACGACCTTGGAGAAGGAAAGAGAAGATTTTATTCTCAGTGATTACTTATATTTTTTTCGAAAGCATGGAAGAGTTACTTGGTTGCTGTTAAAAGTGTAGTAGAATTAGTGTCCATTGCTGTAACATTTCTAAAAATCAGACCTGCTGTTCATTTGAGTTCACAGACTTTGAATCCTGTATAGCACATTTGCACATTATCACTTCAGAAAGCGGATTTATATTTTGTGTAAAAGCTTGCTAGAAATGGATATATGTCCACAGACACAGAGAAGAATTCTGTCACATGATGAAAGATCTTATTGGGTCCTGTTTAACTAGCTTGATGATTTAGTAGTATTTGAAGATACTTATCCAAAGGCACTTTGGGTACAACACAGTGTTCTGTTTTTCTGCCATCCTCATTCACTTCCATTTAGCATACGGGGAATATTGTGGATTGTAAATGCTTCAGCTAAAGTGCAGCATTTTCTTACCAACCTTTCATGAACAATAGAGCATAACTGGAGTTTAGCAGTTTTAAATTCATAGATTATTAGCAGTAATTAGGTGTAGTGAAAAAGCTAGACATATTCCCTTTCTCTCCATGTATATGTGTCTATATAAATACACACAAATGCCCTATTATTTTTCCCTAGGAAACTTTAAGAATGTTTTGTTCTTCCCTGCAGGAAACCAGGATAAGAAGCAGTGAAGAATTCTAAAAAGTGAAGGTGAGAGATCTCAATACTGTTTGACCTTTATGTCCTCCCCTGGTAGCTCTCTCCCTTCTTTTTCTTCCCATCTTCCCTTTTTCCTCTTCACCCCCCAACATAAATCAATATCTGAATAGTTAAAGAACTTCTAATAACAACATAAAACTGTGGTGTTGTATATTTTCATTTCTTTGAAGTGTTACAGGTACTGCTCAGGATGAAGTTCATTCTTTTTGCTGTATATATTTATCAGACATCCTGAACATGTCAAAGCCACGTTGGCAAGCCATGTGTATAGATGAAGACAGTGACATGTGAAATAATTTCCCTAATATTATTATATCCACACATTTGTAATCTTCAAGATGGTGGAACAAGATTTTGTGGTTTTTTAGGCCATTTATTACCGATTTACTTTAAAACACCAGCTCCCATTGCTAAACTGCTTTTAAAACAAATAATTTTATGTTTGTGTATGGGAAAACATGATGAGAAGCTGTGAAGAAGTGGGGAACAAAGTCTCAAAATTCCTCTTCTCACTTTCTTTTTTCTCCCCTTCCAGAAGAGTACAATAACAACGCCAGTGTGTGTCAGTGAATGGACCAAAATAAATTTCAAATTTCTTGAGTTAATTTTAATATTTATTTAATAACCATATACATTTTTTTCAGCAGTGTATTTGCAAATATCACTACTCAAGTCTGGGTTGGCTAATGGGGCACCTTCATTTTCTTGCATATGCTGGTAATGAGTGGGTCATTTGTAATAATGATTTTAAACCTCTCTATTTTGTTTTAAAAAAAATGTTTCTGCTTCACAGCAATGTGTTCTCTGTTTCCCTACTGGCTGGAATACCAGTCTTTTCTCTGACAGGTGCATTGGTTATATTATGTATTATTTTGAACTAGCTTCTTCTTTCCTTCTTTGGTTTTGAAATGAAACTCAGTAAAGCAAGTTGGGAGAAAATAACTTGCAAGACACTATGGTATATTTGGGAAGAATGTGTTTTCTAAAGTCTGTTGTGTTCAGCTGCTGTTGTGTGTGATTTCCTTGTTTAACTACTGAGGCTCAATGGAAACAAGTTCTCCATTATTGAAAGTTAAAGCTTCCTCAACACTTATTCAAAGCTACAACCTCTATAGTTTCAAGTAATTTCTAAGGACTAGACTCCTTTTTCCTTAATATCTCTGTGCTAATCATCCTGTAGTCTTGAAGTTTCCCCAAAAAAGCGAATCTGGATTTAAGTGTAGAGCTAAAGTTGACTAAGCATCACAGGACTCTTCCTTTAAGATTTTTATCTCCTGAGATGTTAATTTGGATCTCGATTGCCTGTTTGTCCCTAAGAAGTTTCACTATCAGCAGTTACTTAAATTAACAACACAGAGTAAACTAAGGTTAAGAAAAGCAATAATGTATTTTCCGTGGTTTAGGGATTAAGATTTCACCTAAAGCAAATGTCCTCAAGGAGGCTGCAGTCAGATTTAATTTGTGTTGAAAAGTATACACCACAAGGGAAAATGATTATTTCATTCCTGAGAGAGGAAGGAGAAGAAAAGGCTATGATCTAGGTTGCTGATGAGGATGAGTTTACAATATAAGATAATGGAAGTTTTCTTCTTGTTGTTTTTGACTTTTTGGAAGTATTTTAGTGTACAGAAATACATATATTCAATGGACAGTTATATAACAGTCCTCTGATTTTGCTCCTTAAGAAGTGGTGACTTGCATCTTCTACTAATTTTTTCAGGTTTTGTCTCTGGTACAGCTTATCTAACAGATGTAAGGGACAAAAAAATGTCTAAGTTTGTGAATAACACAAACAGTAGTTAGAGACTTGTTTTACCTATTTCTAGAACAGTTCATAAGAAAATTTCACTGTGAGCTTTGAACAGTTGCATAAAATCTGTTTTTGTTGTTTGACTTTCCTTCAATCTTAGGATTTCTTTCAGAAAAAAATGTTTCCAAGAGTTACGCTATCATTTAAAGTTATTTACAGGTATTCTTTTAGGGAAAAGAAAAATAATTCATTAAAAGAAGTTGCCCAAGCTGTCCAAGAATCCGAAGAAGGAAAATGCTTTACAACGACGGTGTTATTAATACAACACATCTAGTCCACTAGAGGGAGTTAGAATCCTATTCTACTTTTTTTTTTTTCTGTGTTTGTATTAAAGCTCGTTGTTTATCTAACCTAACTATATTTAATTTGTTTGATTTTTTCTTAGAACTCTGAATTATTTTCATAAGAATTGTATTCTAGAACAGCTAGACAGCTAGAGTTGGTTTTCTTTTACCTTTTTTTTTGTTGTTGTTTTCTATACCCTTTAGTGTTAGTCTTCCTATGTAAGTAATTCTTTGTATCCTTTCACAAGGGTTATGAAACAAAAACTAAGGATTAGTAGCCTACAAAATGGATCCCTAACCTCTGTACCTAATTCATGGGTACATGTACACAGTATACCTGTAGAAGAAAATACACTGAGTAGAAATGCTCTGAAACAAGTATAAAGCCAGTGATAGAAATGACGTACTGGTAGATTTGTTCTGTCACAAATTTGAGACTAACATATGATTTTTGCTATTATTCCTCCACTATGTTCAAGTGTTATAGCTGTTGATATTTCTTTCTGATTTTTGTTTAGTCCTGTGTCTTGGCAAATTATTTGCTTATATACATAGGTTTACTGTTTGCAAAATCCTTTACTAAAGGATTTAGATCTAGTCTTTAGTCTCAGCATCCAACAGTGCTAAAGACTGAAGTTTTCAATACTGATATATGTACTTTGGAATATTTTTTTTTTTCCCCAAAAAGCTTATTTTTATTGCTACAGGCTATTCTGGCTTGCAGCTTGGGATGGGAAGAAGAAAATTCATACTCAAAGTTGCAAAATCCTTTTGGATAATGTCTTGATGAAAAGTATTTCAATGTCACTGGACATCACTGAAAAGAATCTGGCTCTTTTGTTTATTTTTTGGTTGCTGTTGCTGGGTTTCTTGGTTGTTGTTGAGTTGTTTTTTTTTTTTTTTGGTTTCACATTTATTTTTTTTTTAAATGAAGGTTTAGATGAAACATCTCTAGAGTCTCAAATAGGGAAAATATATTAGCAAGCATCTGAGGAAAAAGAAACTGGCTTAGAACAGTGATGGACAATTTTTGGAAAGAGAACTGTCCTTGTGGTATGTATACAATTTACTGGTTTTGTCAAAATGTTATCCCAGTTTGGTCAAAGTTTGTGGGCAATGGTAGTTAAGTTGCACATGATAAGTAGAGTCTTTTGAGAAGCTGGAAGGGAAGTTTTCTAAGGATTTTATTTGCATTCAGGGTCATCTGTTGCCCTAGCTCTTATAGTGAGCAATGTTATAAACACATCCTCCTCACAAAATCAGTGGGGGATGCATTGATGTAGAGATGCCAAGATTAAATGGGATCTTTCCTGGTTGTTTTGGGTCTGTATTTATATATGTTTGACATCTATGTGTATATGTTTTTTTCTTTTGTAAAAGCTTTGTAAGGTAGGGCTTTATAAATTTGGACTTTGAGTATATGTGAGATGAAGAAGAGATATGAAGGAAAGAAAACTGGGAATATTTGTAGCCAAGGAGTGTGGAAAACCCTCAAGCTAAAGATTAGATCTACTCTGTCTAGAAACCAGGTGACAAATTAAATATATCTACTTACATTTGTAATAATGCGACTTTATATTAGTGATTAGATAAAAAAGAATTTTCCCTGAAGCAGTGGTCCTGTTGCATTGCATTATGTTTCTGCTGATGTTAGTACCTGCCAATGCAATGAGATCTTCATTTTCTCACAACTCAACCTCTAAATTTTTAAAGTGAGGTTGGCACCCGATTAGTTTCTTAAAGCCTTGAAACGTGTGTGTCAGTACTCTTCTCTTTCTGTTTAGTTTAAAAAATTATGCAGCCTATGTATATTGCATGTGGGGTTTTGTGTGTTCATTTTCTAGAAAAAAATTGGTTCTAGAATATAGGAAATTTCTCAAAAACCTATAAAAATCCAGAATACTTAGGTATTTTTTCTGGTTCCCTGAGGTCAAGACATGTCAAAGGGTCAACATTAGTCATAGAATGTGAAAGGAGAGTAGGCTGAGTCAAATGAGCAGGACTCGGGTGTGTGAGGGGAAAATATAAAGTCAGGAAAAAAATCATAGTTGTTCAGGAAAGAGGAAGGATAAGAACTAGTGGTAAAGTGTGATGCTCAGGCACCAGTCAGGGATGAACAGCAAGGGGATAACAGTAGATGAAAATTTGAGCAGAAGCTGGCGGAGTGTGGCTGGAAATAAGAAAGATGGGAAAGTAAGTTTGTGAGGAGTATGGTCATGAAGAAAGAAGAAAAAGCCTGAAGATTCACAAGGTCATCACCACAGCGTAAGCTCCCCCAGTGAACTTGGAATTTAGTGTAGGCCTCCTGAGTTTAACATGCCTTTACTTTCACAAAATTGTTGATATAATCTCTGAAATATAATCTCTCTTCTTTCTTTTCTTTTCTTTATTTTATTGTTTTTTTAAGTGATTAAAAGAGAGAATGTGCGAAAGAGTATGTAAAGGGATGAGTAAAAGGTACCCCATGGTACTATAAGGCTTCTTGCACTACGTACTCTTGCACAGTAACATCTAATGACTCAATGATCAGGACAGCTATAAGTCTGGAACTGTAGCTGGTGAAGTCACACTGAGAAAAGTAAGAGTGTTTTGTCACTTAAACTTTTCATGATGGCATTTAAAAGAATGACGCAATAGAGTGAATTTTCGAAGTGCTAAAGCAAAAACCTGCAAAAATCTAGTGCCGTGTTAAATAAAGCATAAAAACTAATACTGGAGATTTTTCTCCATACAGTAGGAGTGATAAATTTGCTCCTTCCAATTGCCTAGAAATCTTACATGAACAGTCATGATTTTAACTAAAAAAATTTTTCCTATCTTCAAGTAGTAACAGACTTGTGCTCTATTTTTTTTCTTCTTTATACTTCTTCCTTTGTTGTCTCAGTTGATAGTTTTCTAAAAGATAATCCCTCATAATCAGGATTAAGCACATTTTAAAAGTAGAGTGATTTCATTCTGGAAGGAATTTGTACACTGGCAGAGGGGACAGCTTGCTTCTATAGGTATAAACCTCCCTGTCATTTAAAGGTTGTTCTTCTGCAGCAATTCATATTAGGATGCTTTAAGCTTTAAAAATGTAGCAAATTAATATGACACTGTGATAATCTACCAAATTCAGTTCTTAAGATGCAACAACTGTTCAGTCTCTTGGTGTTTTGCTGTGATGTTATTACAGTGGTAGGTATTTTATCACGGAAAGTTTGATGTTGAGGGTCTTGCAAGGACTACAGGTGGGCATGAAAGTAGTCTTTGATTTCCTATTTTTCAAAGAACACTTGTTATCTGGGAAATTGGCAGCTATGTTGAGGTAAAGCCGTAAAAGTCAGGGTTATCTTTCTTTTATTTCACTACTTCCATTTCAGGGCTATTGAGTAAGTGCAGATAAAATAAGCTTAACTTACAGGGTACCCGGACGTAATTCTACTGACTCATTTCTGCTGAGAATCTAAGCTGCGAGGCATGTTGTACCTACTGTCCCTTTGCAGAAGTATGGAAGTAGGCCAAGTTTGTGATTCATTGTTCCAGTATGTATGAAGAAATTTACTTAGCCTGAAGCTACAGAATAAAAGGCAACAAGTACAGAATCCATTCTTTAACTTTGTGGAACACTTCTCAAGGTTTAATTTTGAAGAGAGGGTGTGAAAGTGGGGAATCAGTCTTGCCTTAGTCTGCTCTCCTTTTTTTAAGGAGAACTACTAAGAAGGACTTTAACCCCGCTGTTATGCTATGTTTCCACACACCTGAATCTACAGAGTTATTTGGGGATTTTCTGCAGATTAAGATCTGCTGAGATTCAAAATAAAGTTACCCAGAACTGGGAGCTCTGTACTCTGCTCTAAGCTCTCATTTATAGTCTCTCCCTACCACCTCATAACAAGCAATGAGAATAAGGAGACATTACACAGTACATAAAAGATGCAATGAAAAAAAGCAATGCAACATTGTTTTGCAGAACTGTGGACTGAGTACAAAAAGCATTGGATAATGTATTCATTGAAACTCTGTGGGCTATTGACAAATGAATCCTAAACCACTAGAAACATGGCCATCAATTCTTCATACCATGATCACTTATGTCAAAAAGCTGTTAACAATTACAGAATATGTCAAAAAGCAACATTTCCCAGATCAAAAGCAATGAGTCATTGTCTGACCTTTGTTCAGCCTGAATTCAATGACTTATTAGATTTCAAATGATGGAAAACTGCTGATGAAAACATACTTTCCAACTGCTTATGGCAGTATGAACTAATTTACAGAAGCACTTGTATGTAGAAAATCTTTGTTTAACAAAAGTTCTTAAATACTGTTTATTGAAGAGGTTGAAATTTTGGATAAACGAGGGTATAATAAGGCAAATAGGAAAGAAGGAACCAAAGTTTCAGAACTATTAGGAGACATCAGACAAAGAATATATGTTGTTAGGGTTCAATAACAAAACATACTGGCACAAAATTTTATTATGCTTTTCCAAGCAGTTGAGTGATAGGCTGTAACCAAGAAATTTATTGCATTTATACTACAAGAGATAAAGAATTGACTTTTCTTTCTGCAATAGACGGTTTTAGACTGAAGCATAAGCACTTATGTGTCCCTGTACACATAATAGTACACAAACACAAATGCCAAATCTATATTCCATAGCCTTGGAGGAAATGTTTGAGGAAATGTTGTAGCCAAAAAATGCAATCAATCTCCAGCTCTTTGAGGCAGACTATGAGTAAGTGAGGACAGTCTTTGCACAAATGTTCCGTTACCTGAGAGTTTGTTAAAAAAGTTTGGTGAGGGGTGTGTGTGGTGTCTGAGAACAAAAAAAAAAAAAAAAGAAATGCTCAGATTGAGATTTTTGCTAATGGCTGGTGCTGTTCTCCTCATCTCCTGTAGCTGAAAGTATTGAACATGTACAGCTGCATATGGCTTATTTCCTGGATGTATTTTCACAGCTTTCTGCTTTTCAAGTCTGACATTCATGGGAGAGGGGAGGAAACATTCCAGTAACCATGGCACTGCACTCAGCTGTGGAGAAAGGCTTATGTGATGCAGGTGAAATTGCTTCAGTACTTCTGGATAGGTTTTGTGCCAATGTAATTCAGAACAGAGATGCTTTCTCTGTTGGGAGATATGGATATGTGTAGTATTAAAGAATTTGACTAAAAGTCTCAAACTTGGAAAAGAGCTGGTGCATCATGAGTTCTCAGTAACATCTTAAAGGTTTCCCTTGTGATATGGCTAAATTGCCTTTATTTCAGTGTACCCCTGGTTAGGGTTTGTCTTTCTCCTTTATGGGGAATATTTTGTATTGACAGACTGACTTTTATAAGAGTTAAATTTGATTATGTTTCAGGTGGGTTTGATCTGGATGAACTGTTCTAAATATGATGACTTTAAATTTTAGGCGATTAGTTACCTAATAATATTCAATTTCCAAAGTGTAAAGGTTACTGTCATTGCTCTACTTGCAAGAATAAAGATATTATTTACCTTGTGAGGAAAAACAGAAGACGAAGAAAAGATGTTTACATTTTTTTATCTGACAGATTTTGTTGCACTAGGATTTTTTTCCTTGGGCTATTTTACTATGGCTATTATTTTTATTCTTGTTTTTAATAGCTCTGTACCTTCCCCTTTCTTTCACCCATGCTTAAACTGAGGTAGTTTGTGTCTTGGAAACACTTGGTAAGACCTTGTCAGCCTAAAACTTCTCATTCAAATTCATCAATAATAGATACTTTCTGTGAATATTTGGGTATAAAACATCACAGAATTGGGTTCTAAATGCAGTCAAAGCAGAGTATGAAATTTGTGGGATGCAATGTAGAGGGAAAGGACATGTCTACATCCACAGCAAAGTTTGTCTGAGAACAACTGAGCAGACCTATAGCAATTATTTGGACTCAGGTATTCTATACATAAAATGTAATGTTAACACTTACATTTCCAACAGCTTCTGCTGTAGATTCTAATGTTCTTCCCCGTTTTTAAAGAGTGCACAGTTCTGCTTGCTTGCATTTTAATTCATCCTTTCTGGTTTTTATGTGCTTTCCCATTCCATGGATAGGTAGCACAGATTTACTGCATAAACAAAAACAAAAAAACCCCAATTTATAGAAATATTTCTCTTCCATTCTGGATATATTTATTCCTTGCACATGGAAAGGGACTAGAAAGGAACTTTGAAATAAGTATTTTTACTTGGAGCTGTCACATTTTGTAGAAAAGCCTTCATAACTTGTTTCCCAGTACTCTGCAAAACCCCTGCTGCTACTTGCTTGTAGAAATGTTGCCATATATGAAGACCCAGCGCAACATGGTGGCCTGGTGCTCTGTAAAGCTGTGGCCATTGAAGACCCTTTTTTTACCTTTACCTTTGGAAGTTTCTGTTGTCTACAAAACTCTTCTATTGCACATGGTGTGATTAGGTGGGTGAATGCGATATAAATTAAGTATGAAAGATGCTGTGGAGAACTGGAGCTGGTAGCCCCTATAGCTGGGGCACCCAGCTGGGATAATTAACTAATTAGCTAACAGCTGGGGTTAATTTACCCAAATTAGCCAAAGGGCTATTCCATCCCATCTGACATCATGCTCAGTGTATAAGTGAGGCGGGTGCTGAGGGGAGTCTCCTGCTACTTGGAAGAAACTAGGTGTGGAGATTTGTTGTAAGCCATTATAGTGTATTTGTATTCCATCACTGTTTTGTTTTCTTCTGTTATTGCTGTTAAATTTATTTGTTGTTCAGTCTCAACTCATGTGTTTTTGCTGTTTTTTTTTTTTTTTTTTTTGTTTGTTTACCAATTCTCCCTTTTGTCCCACTGGT
>JAAGAY010013139.1:0-13465 GCA_011801015.1 Ardeotis arabs | reverse complement strand
CAAGGTTGCCTCCCATGCCCTCTCACATCTCCCACAGCCCTTTCCAGAACACCTGTGTATACCCTGGCCCTCCGCTCCATGCTTTCCTCACCCTATCCACAACAGAAAAAAAGCAAATTCCACTGCACTGCATTGCATGTAAGGAAGTGAAATGTCACTTTCTGGAAGAGCTCGTCATGTCCTGCGATCGGTATGCTGCACTGTAAAGTAGCCACAGAAAGCTCTGGCAATCTATTTCACAGCCCAATCAAATGTCTTCAAAGAATTACCAACTGATGGAACTGTTTGCTCATCAATATTTCAAACTGAAATATTAAGGAAAATATTAAGTTTATCATTTCTTCTACTGTTTTGTTTCACAGGTGAAGATTTTCAGGTTAACCCTGAGATCCAGATCTGCAAATGGATTGAATTCTAAAATTAACACTGAAAACAAAGCAAGTTCTATTCAGAAGAGCAACATGGACTATCTGTCCTATTTTTTGCTTTGATAGAACAAAATTCTGCTACATGTTAAAATTAAGGTTTTACTTCAAGCATTAAACAAAGGAAGAACCTGCAAGAACACCTGTTGGCTGCTATCCTGCAGTCACAGCTAGCACTTCTGTTTATGTTTTAAAACATAAACCATCTTGTATTCTAAAAGAATATGCTTTTCTCCAAGAATATTACTATGCTAGAATATTTTATTATCGGATAATCACCAGCTTATAAGATTTCTTTAAGGAGCATTTCCAGCACATGTTTTTTCTCGTTAAACACTGGGGGATGCTACAGAGTGCGAAGTTGTATGAAAGCAAGTCAATGGCGTTTGGTATGCCTGTATTCCTTTTAAAAATTTACAGCTCTGTTACCCTTGTTTAACTGGGGTGCTCTTACTTAGTATTTAAAAAAAAAAACAAAACAACAAAAAAAAAAAACCCAAAAAAAACAAAACAGAAAAAGAAAAAAAAAAGACAGCTTTTATAATCATGCTTACTGTTCTCCCCAACAGTCAATTTAACAATATCCGACAGCAAGATTTCTCTGAAATACTGAGTTCCTAGAAGCTTTTCAAAAAGAGGTGGTCAGATAAAGATAACCAATCAATGTGTCAGCAAAAGGAAGTGCTGCGTGTAATACCTTCCATCCCTAGCAGACAGGGCAGCAGGACATGCAATGAATACTCTCACCAGAGGAAAATCCCAATAGAGGCACAAACACTTGCACATCAAAGAACTGACTTTTCAATTTATACTACCCCCTCACAGGCTCCCTCAGAGCTAGTAAGATGCAGGGTCCAGCCAGGAGTCTTCCCAAGGCAAGAGCATTCATAACTTTGGTCTACCCTGTCAAAGCTGCAAGGAACAAAAGGTGAAATCATACTGCAGCTTTCATATAGCTTAGTTCATGACTCAGATGATGAGAGAATTCTCAAGGAAGCCAGGTTTTATCTACTGCCATCAAAAAAAGGCTTGCTACTTTCTCTTAGGCATTCAAGAGGTACTGGCAAATAATTTCCTCCTGTGACTTGGAATAATTTACATGTATTTTTAAAAACATATCAAGAACTTAAGAAAGCATAATTTGTTTAATCAGTCAATCTCTAGGATGATTTACAAATGTAAATATTTTTTAAATTACTGTAGGATTTAAGCAGTACAGAATAATAATTCAGTTCAGCCTTTTTAAGCTATGTATAAAATCCAGGATTTTGAAACTGTTTACCCAGTTTGTTTCCCCAGCTTACATTCAAATAGGGTAAGTGAAAACAGATTATGATGCTGAGAAAAAGAATATACCAGAAATAAGTAAAAACAAAATATTTACACAATTTCAAGTCATTCTTCCAATACACATACAGAGAATAATGATTTTGAGAAAGATAAGTTGAGCTCTTTCTTACCATTGACTTTCCCTAAGCCTGGAGCTTTATTTTTCAGTAAAGTCACTTGAATCTGGGGAATGTTTGTGATGTTTGAATTCAAAACAAATTTGAAGTCCACATGTCCAACCATACAAGCTTTTGGTAGAACTAGTTCAAAGACATGCTCATCCCAGCTGTTGCTGTCAGCAAAAAAGAGGACAATGACCCAGTGTTAGGAGAAAATTCAGATCAAACAGGCAGCATTACCCAGTGCACCCATCTACGCATGTTTTCTGTAACAAGAAAAAAAACTCATTTTGCATTAGCTGACATCCACATGAATTTCTGAAGTAAAAGTCTTTCAACTTGCAGTTGACCACATCAATTTTGTGAAGAACATGTTAAAATCCAATTAACAAGAGAGGTAAAATCAATGTTCAGATAAAAGTAGCAGTGAAAAGATTCCCTGTTACCTTCATCACAGTACTGTTACCATATTACTATAAATACCAGTTACTAATTTCTAGAAAAAAAATGAATGAGAAAAAAAGAATCACTAAAAAAAAGGATCTACCAGTCAGTGAAGTGTATGTAAGCATGACAGTAACTACCTCAATCTCTTCAGTTGGTCTTCTCCATTCCTAAGTGTTAAGCAATGTCACTTTCCAGTGGTTCAACAGCCACGTCCAGGAGACTCAAAATACTAGTTTCAAATTATTTTTTAAAATACATTTGGTAATTTATATAGGATGAGAAGTGCTTCTTACCAGGTGCACATTCAGAAGCCTGCGCTGTGCAAAATGGGTGCAGTTTTCTTTTAATGAGTCATATTTCCCTTTTGAAGTCAACCTTGGTTTACACTGAAAGTGTAAACTTGAGATAATAAGTACCCCTCAATTATCAGTTCCGTAGTTTGATACACTAAGGTTTGCAAAAAAGTTCAAACCAAAGAGTAATTAAAATAGAAGTAATCACGCATCAATCATCATATTTGTATACATTTTAAAAATAACCGGACTTCCTGATCTTCTCATTTTATCAGTAGATAATTTTTTAAAATACAGTAACTTTGATAGCCTGTGATTATTTAATTGTATAACTAAGAACACTAAGAAACCAACTGTGCTGCTATAAATATTGGTTAGATGTTTTTTTCTAATATCTAAACTACAAAAAGGTATTTTAAATCAAATAATATGCTATACATTGAGTATTGTGCAGAAAATAGTTTTAAAATATATAAGGATTGGTACAAATATATTTAATTCTTTGCATTTTTTACAGAGATATCCCATATACAAAGCATGGACTGAATGAGATAATTAAAAGCACTAAGCCTTCTGAAAGGCTAAGCAATATTCTGCTCACCTTGTTTAAGTTAAAGATCTGGTATAAAACCAGAAATGAGTAATAAATCAGTTTGTCTGCAGTAGTCTTTTGTAGTCAGTATGTTGCATACGACTCATACTGCCGTAATGAATTACAACTGTTATTTGTCTACTCCAGAAACCTATTTTTGACAGAATTCAGCAGCACATGCCTCAAAGGAAGTTTTGAGTATCTCTCAACAGGAATGCATGGAATAATGATCCTCCAAGGTCTCGCATTAATCCAACAATGATCTTATACCTGTGGTGATGAACTTCACAATCTAATTCTGTGATGAGTGAAAAACTCCCCTTTACACAGTTTTTAAATTTCTCATAGCTCTGTTTAAGCATATCCTCTTTATTTGTGTGTAAAGTTTCAAAGAAGAAAAAAAATTCATTTATCCCTTTATTATTTTCTCAGTATTTTAGCTTATCCATCCTAAATATCACTTTTCTCTGCTAATCAAGTTCTTAGCAACTTTTCTCACCTTTGAAACCCTTCTAAATCTATAGCATCTTTTTAAAGAAGAATACACAATCAAGACTGTACTAAATGCAACTATACCATCATTCACACACATACAAAATATTTCCCAACACACTACTTCATTCCTTTTCTAGAACATCTCATCAACATTTGATCTTCCACTACAACTGAACTTTGAGCTGCAGATCCATTTCCAGAATTTAAACACCTGAAAGTGCATCAGGACCTAGCTCTTTCTTCTTTCACATATTTTCAAATACGTCTGCATAAGATTAATATATAAAATATTTCCTATATAAATTTGAGAACAAGTCAGGAAACTCAGATGTCACTGTTTTATGAACACACACTAGGAATTCATGTACTTTTTAAAAAAAAAGGATTAACCCAATCTAACATTTCAGTCAAATTACCACTGAATGGGAAATACTGATATTTAGATAATTCGTAAGATAAACCAGACTCTGCTTTTTCTGTTTTCTTTGTTACACAGCCTTTTTAAAATAACAAAGTGGCATTACAAGTGTAATATAATGCAATTCCCTAAAATATATTTAAAGGATTATCTCCTTCTATCTACTTGAGAAACAAAAGAATTACCATATCAAATTGCATTACTCATCCATCTAACCCTGTAATCCTGTATCTTGATAGGAATCAGTATGAGACACTCAAAGAGGAGATAAAAGGAACCTCATATTAAGGACTAACAAAATAATCCAGAAAACAAAAAGTTTCTTCCTAGGTAACTTTTAATTAAGAGCTATCGTTGCTCTCAAACTTAAGATTGCATATTCTACCCTATGAACAAAGCAACTGTAATTTAATACTAAATCAAAACTTTTAACTTCACCTCTTTACACTCCTTTCTTACTTTGCAGCAGGTGTAACTCTTTTCCTCTAATGAAACAAATATCCATAAACTAATGTTCCACCTATAAACATTCAATTAACAGCTATTAACCTTCAATGCTTATATCTTCATATTGGTAACTTTTTACTTTTCAACTGTTGCTGAACACACCGGATAATCAATAGTTTTAACTGGAGGTTATTTTGCAAGGAACCACCTCCTTTGCATTTCTTAAACACAAAATATTTTACTTACACAAAGCAAAACCACAAGGTAAACACAGGTTTTAAAGCCTATTAATGCACTGCAAGTTTTTAACCACAGCTTATGAGCATTTAATTAAATCAAATTCAGTTTGTGTTAGGTGTCAGTCCTGGAAATACTTACAACTATTACATTCCAGACCAGTTTTCCCACCTGGAATGCTTCATTATCACATGCCAGCTTTCACTTATTTAAACAACAATCTTCTTTTCCCGACATACGATCTCTAGCTCCCCGGTATCCTTTGGCTACTTCATTGTTTCCACTGTATGGCTATTTAGATTGTATATTACTATGAAAAACTTATACATCGGTGGGACAGATGTGCGACAGCCTGACCCAAAAGATCTTTTATTGCCTTATTATGCGTGTCCCTTAATAAAACACACAACACAACTAATACTTATGCTTTGTTTCTCCAAGCATTTTTCAGAAAAATCTATGCAAAGCTACTTCACGTGGGTTTAAGGCAACTCTTTAAGGACATGGCAATAGTGCCGTTGCAGTCTTTAGGACCCAAGTTCTCATGCCATATGTAAAAAACGAAGTAGTACTACACATACCATGTCAGTGCAGCTCATTTCCATGAAAACATTGCCTAAATTTTAGCATAACTAGGGCTCTATACCAGCTTAAGTAAATGTCTCGTGTATAAAGATTTAACTTGACGTGAACCAATATAAATCCATATTCTATCTTCACATTTTAAAATAAATTACAATATGATTTCATTTAGGACAACTAATTAGCCAGACTGGCACCTGCAGCTTGCATTTTCTGATTTAAAAATGTACTAAGGATGTATGTATGCATAAGAAGGGTGAATCAGACTCCTATAGAAACAATCAAGAATATCTGTAACTCTGGCAAATGTGCTTGCCTAATTATATAATCAAATAGCAACATTTGGCAAACAAAAATACACAAATTCAAAACTTGACTTTTCAATTCATTTCAAGGTCCACTAAAACAACTCTGTCAATCTCACAAAGACCTATAACGCAAACTATCAAATAGGGATTATTATCTTTGAAAGCACACATTCTTAAACTTGCACACTACTTAAAAACAATTAAATTGCATTATATTTGTGATTAAAGCAGCTATACAAACTAGTTAAGCAATGCACATATGCTTCTTTTTGCACTGTTACCCTACCTACCTGTCTGTCTGCAGCTTCCAAGTTCGAGTATGCTGAGCTGCATCCCCATGGTGCTGCTGGTGCAAATGCTGAGGATGCCGCCTTTGCTGCTGCTCTTGCTGGACTTCGACCCAACAGGGAGGGACAGTGGCTGAAAACCGCGGTGTCAAGGTCTCAAAACGGGTCAGTTCCACTAGGGATGTCAGTGTTTCAAGAGAAAATGGCTGGTCCACCAAAAGATCAACTCCTGAGTAATTAAAAAACGTGCATTAATTACTATACAGATTTCTTTCCAGAACATCCTATAAACAGTTTGAAATATATTCAAACTGCTACGGGAAAAAATAGGTACATGTTATATGAGGTTTCTTAAAAAAAAAAAAAAACCAACAAACGACACACCAACCAAAAAACCACCACCATCACCAACAACAAAAAAAAAAATCACACAAAAAAAACCCCTAGCCTTGAACCCAGTATCCTTTGAAGACAGCTCATTTGGAATAAATTTTCTAAGTACTGAGAGCTCTGAGCATGCTATCTGGGACTCAACCAGAACCATCAGGAAAAAGTAATTAGCCTCTATACTTGGATTGTGTAAAGCTGATTAAAACATTTTTTTTTTTTAATGTCTCTATTGACTCAGATAAAAAACCTGAAAGTTTTATATTTAATGAAAACAGATATATGGAATTTCTATGCAATTGTAACATTTTTATCACTGTTTAAAACATTATTTTGGCACCTGCCTATCAATATAGACTTGTTTTGTGGTGAAATACTAGATTGTTTTCAAAGGCTCCCAGTTTAGCTTAAAAGAGAGGTAAGTGAAAAACAAACACGCTTTATGTAATGCACTTAGAAGACACTGAGCTTAGACAAGTGTTTTGTCTTCTTGTCTTCATATTCAAGTCCTGTCCTGAGGAAACAAGCATATTAATTGAAGAAGTGCTGAAAATTAAAACATCCCAGGGACAAAAGCACCTAAAGAAACATTACAAAGGAACTCTAAAAATAACCAGGTTTCCTGAGACAAAAAAAAAAAAATTGAACGACTGAGGGAAATTAAGACAAGCATGATGTCAATTTTCTTACATTTTGAGCATTTTCTCTTAAAAATGCATTTTGGACAAAATCTTTTACTTGTAAAGAAATGATGGTTTCAAAAGGAGAAAGATTGCTACCTGACTCCTACTGTCACCAGCCCAGGGGGTAAAAAAGAAAAAAAAAAAAAAATTAAATACACCAACACAAATACCATCCCCTCCAGTGAAATCTGAACATAGAGACTATCTTGCAAAGCAATCCAGGTTGAAACCAGAATGACAACAGTATTACATCCTCCAGCTTGAGAGCAGGAAAGCAAACAATTCTTCCTGAAAAGTGGAGAAGCTCAAGATGAGACACCCACGGTCAGGCAAAAAAATTCATTGCAACAACTAAGACTTCTACTTTTCAGTCTAGGAGGCAGGAAAATGCTGAAGAGATTAGAAATTAGAAATGCTTTAGAAATTTAATTTCATAATAAAGCAATCTTTTTTTTTTTTTTTTTTTACTGTCAATGCGAACCTCATTAGCTAGATGATACTGCAATGAAGTGAGATCATAGATCAAACTGTGCAACAAATCTATCTTTGAGGAGACTAGATTTTTTTTCCTGCTTCATTCCCCCTCCAACAGAAACAATTACAAATTCAGAGTACTCATAGCAACCACATGTAACATGGTACCAACCCCCAAAATTGAAAACTTAAAGACTTAACTTTCCAGTGAGGTCACGTATACCTGGCTTCTTTTGCAAAATTACATTATTTTTGTTATATTGTAAAAGTGAGTTATGACAAGCTGAAGTTCTAATAGCAAATTTGAAAAAAAAAAAAAGGTTTTAAACTGGTCAGGAAAATCAATATTCTTTTTCAGTTTGCTCCCAAATAAAGCATTATTTTAGATTACTTCACCACAAAAACCCATCTGCTCCTTAAAAGAAAATAATAATTTTAATCTAATCTAAGATTTACAAGTCAGTAAGGTTAACATATTTCCTTTTAAAACAATACAATTTAAAATGTATGCAAGTTTTAAATGCAAGTTAGAAAATAAAATTCAAGAAATACATTCCAGAATGTGAACAACAGAAAAATAAACATGAACAAAACCCATAACATAGATGAACAATATATGGACAAAGGCTTGTGTGTGTTGGTGTGGTTTCTATACTGACTACAGCATCTTTTAGCTACAGTTTCAGAGAACAAAGTGATGTCATAAAAACACCCTGCGGCTGCCTGCTATCAGCTGTGAACGAGATGCGTAGACCATGACTTTATGCTCAGTCAGATCCACCTAGGAACTCATTTCCCCGAACAGAAAGCTTTCTGTTGAGCCATGTCTCTGTCTGAAAAACATGCTAAGGCAAAAATGGAAGAAAATGCTTTTTTTTCTGCGGTTGAGTACTTTGTCTGAAAGAGAAGCAATGCTGATGTTGTAAAGGTTGGGGGCAATGTTTGATTATGATCCATACATCTGCTGACAGCTTCATTACTTAGAAAATGTTTGCACAGTCCTAGCAAACATTTCCACATTATATGCTAAGAATCCAGTATTATTGACTTTAGTATCCTTAAGGTAGATAGTTGAGACTGAGAGCTCTGCAATCATCATTTGGTTTCAACTCTTCTCCTCAGCCCGCTCATTTCAGCACTGGATTCCTATGACTACTAAGCTTCTCTCTCAGCTTTCAGTGGCTCAGTTTGATGCCACAGCAAAACAATACTCAATTTATCTGATCATTAGTGCGTATCCAGCAACTCTTCAGAAACCATTACAGATCAAGACCAAGCAATACTACACTCTGTATCATATGACTACTTAAAGGAGGACCTGCAGCTTGTGCATAATCTAAAGATACAGCTACTTTGAAATCTATACATAAGTAAATTCCTTTTTTGTTCCAATAAGCCATATTCAAGGCTATACTGAAGGCTGGATGAGGAGGAGAAAAAGAGAAAAAAAAAAAAAAACAAACCACAACAAAAAAATTTGTCAATTACAGTACTGGCAGAACTTAAACAGTAAGGATCATCAATTTGATTCATTGGATTAGTCAAAGTTACCATTTGATTGGAAGTTACTTAAATCTGCTGATAAGCTACTGTACAGGGAATGCATCTATTGAAGCACATCTACGTCCCGGATATTCATATTCTCTTTATTGCTTTATTTGCCATTAGCAGAAGGAGAAAGGTGCAGAAGAAAGCCACAGACTTCTTTCCCTCACATATGTACAACAGTTTATTACCTAACAGTTTTCGAACTTCAGGAATGGCTCCTTTGGTGAAAAAGAGGAGGAGCAGGAGAAATTCAGTCCTCAAAGCAGAAAAGATGGCAGCAACTGCTGTACTGCTGCTTACAGATAATCTTAGGACAAAAAGCATCTTTTCTTTCCTCTTTTGATCGCCTCTTGTGGAGTAAAATCAGCAGTCATACAAACAGCACAACTGAAAGTGTTTACAAGGCTGGCAGCAAGCAGGGGCTTGGGGAGAAAGACAGCAAGTAGGCTGTTGACAACAAAGGTGTCACGATCCAAAAAGGTCCCTGTACTGCCACTCAGTCCTCTCCCAGCTTTTTTTGCCCTCTGTAGCTGCAGGAAAAGACACCCTCCACCACACACAGGCACACACAAAATTAACATAACTTCTCTGAATGGTTTACTTCCACTGTATCAATGCTTTATCTTCGTGCTTTATATTGTTTCTTCTTGTATTTTACATTCTAGGTCATCTATTCCCAGTATATCCCTATTTCTGTCCCAACAGACATGACCAAAACCTCCCAACTCCAACCCAACTAAAATAATTTTACTTTGTGTCTCTATCTTCAACAATCGCAGGTAATGATAGTTTTACACAATTCCCTTTAAAACTCAAAGCAAGACTTTATATATATATATATATATATATACACACACACAGTTTAAAAACCTCAGCATGACTCAAATCTTCCTCAGGCTTAGTGAAATTAGATTTGTTGTTAAGTTTTAGTAGCAAGTTATTGATAGTAAGGCATCTTTGATGAGGGCTGAGAAAAAGACTGAGAGGCCCACACAGGAGCTCCCATAACCTGCATACTCACTGTTGTCCCTTACAAGCAGGGGGACCCTCTCAAGTTGTTCTCCTACCTGACTACAAAAGGAAGAACCCCATCACCCAACTCCTTATTTTACCTAAGCAGGCCAGGATACTACAAAAGGCAGCAGACCGGTGGCAGGACTGGTATATGAGAACTGCAGCAAAGACGAGATCTAAATATGATGTCTTGGGTAAAAATGGAATATGGACAATTAGAAACAATTATTTCTTGCTGTCCAAGAGCAGACAACCTTTCCAGGAAGGAAATCAGTAGGTAAGTGACCACAGAATTTGAGCATAGTTCAACCCAGACAAACCGCTGAAAGCAAAAATCCGAGAGTTCACATGGTAAGCTTAATTTATCAACAGCATCTGCACTGCTTCAAGTATTGAGAGCATCAGTTTCACTGTGCGCAACAACACCTGTTGAATATGTGTTTTGTACAGTTTTACTAAGTAGAGCCACACAGTTTCTGCACAAAATTTTAAGGCAATTTTACATAATGAACATATTTTAAAGAGCTCAAGGTTATTTAAACTAAGAGGGAAACTCAGTGTCTGCACAATTACCTGGTTTTCCCTGCCTGCCACACTTAAAATAACATGTAGAGATTGGAAAAACAATCAGTCATAGAAAAGTTGTGTGGTTTGTTTGTTTGTTTAACTAGGAACTGTCAAAGTGTTATGTTTGTACACAACCAGTGATAGACATACAACTACTACAAAACTCCAACTTCAGGCAACAAAAGAGTGTAAAACAGTATGCTATTAAAAAACTCAAAATTACCTAAATATGCAACTTCCACAAATTACAAAAGCATTTTTACTTACGATACGTTTGAACTTGTGCAATTTACCTGTAATGCCTGGACTAGAAGGGTTAGATAAGGGCTTGGTGCCTTCTGATGACTGTTCTACGCTTTTGGAAAGGGATCCATCTACAAGTATATCGGCTTCATCTATGTCATCACAGGTCCCTCCAATCTGAAGGAAATGAAGTTCTCCACCTAAAATGATGACAGACAACAAAAGAAGAAAGTTTAGACAGGCATACAGCTACACTCAACTCACAAGATAGGCTTGCAGTTGAAGTGCTACACAATTATTACAGTAATTATGTAGGACCTGAAACCAGTAAGACTACACAGGAATACTCATTTTGCTTTTACTACAATTTTTTTCACATGCAAAACAGAACTATAAAAATACTGACTCCGGTTGTGAATGGCATCAAAGGGAAAAAAAAAAAAAAATTAGGGGGGAGGGAGGTTAGAAGGTATTTAACTAAGGAAACCTCAATAGAAACTCAAAAGCATAACTATTATGACACTGCCCATAATCCAGATCATGCTTTTAAACATAAAATATTCCATCACATCAACTAAAGACCTACACTATCTCATCTGTACAGGTTGCATAAACTTCCTTTTAAAGTTCAATATTTGAGAATTCAAAAATCACTTCCCCACTGAACTCCCCTAACTAAAGAGCTCTTCACATTACTTTATCAAACCTGGAATTACAACACTGATCAGGTCAAAAGTCAACAGAGCAAGTCCAAAATTTTCAACAGACAGTGTTTTGATGGAAGCTTGAAATGATTCAAGGAAGTTGCCCACTATTCACCAGTACAGAGATACGTAGATGAATTCTGTCATTTACAGAAAAGTCACTGAGAAGGAATGCTCAGTATTACATAAGGTTGGGGGGGGAGGGGAAGGGCTGTTAACAGTTTCAGAAGTTACAAAAATCCTAATTAGCAGGATTTAAATGGAGGGGAAAATCCTAGGGTAGGCCTTCCATCGTTTTTCTGAAAATTGATTACAGACTGTCCTTCAGCATCTGACTAACGTTATGACAAACCCTGTTACGCAAATTATCCAGGTAATTCAAATCAAACAAACTTGAGATAATATACGTAATAAAAACCCAAGATAAAAACATAACCAGCAGGTGCGTGTTCTGCACTGTGAGGGGAATGAAACAGAGTTGAGGCACAGCGAGGCAGAGGGCAAGCCTGTGAGAGGCACAGAGAGAAGATGCACGAGAGGCATAGAGAGAGGTGGTACAGGGTTTTTTCTCTGGATCTCAATAAGAAAGGTCTGACAACAAATGGCTTAAAAAACCAGCTGTTTTAATAAGACGGAATAAAAAGAGGAAAATAATAGCTCAAATGACCAAAAAGGAAGAACCTCTCCTTGGACAGGATCCTCATGGTGTGCTGTGGGAAAATCCACCTGGGGTCTGGGTGATACTGCACAAAAGGAGGGCTCCCAGCATCTGAAGGGATGTCAGATTCTCTCACTATCTACATTCCTCTTTTTATTCCATATTATTAAAACAACTATTTCATTAAACCATTAAGCTGTTTGTTGGTGGGACCTTTCTCACTAAGATTCAGTCAGTCAGAAGCCTGTACCGCCCCTCTCTCAGCCCCAATCCACCCAGCCCTGGTGCAAAACAGTACAGCCCAAGGAGATCCCGGGACTGGACAGGAAACAAAGTGGTTCTAGCAAATAACACTTATAATGAGTTTCCTTGAAATTAATCAGCTCACAAATGAGCAATATTCCACAAAGAGAATTAGGGACACATTAGAAAACACAGTTCTTGACAGTTTCATTTGGTAATAAATCAAATCTGAGTTTGTTTCCCGTTCTGTTTACTGCTCAAAGATAAATGATCAGAATGATCTCAACAATCAAAATGAGATAATCTCCCATTCTGGAAATAAAATACACCCTCATGCAATGGAAGTCTAACATACTGACTCGCATCATCTGCAATTTTTATGATTCCCTGAAGAACTTCAGCAAGTTGTAGGTTTTTCTAAGGGAAAGTTATGCCAAGGTCTCAATTATTCTGCAGATGGTGGCTAGCATTTGGTTTTAAAGAAACAAGACCTTGGTACTCAAATCAAGTTTCTCAGTTTCTGTCTTTAATTAACATCAGTAAAAAAAAAAACCCCTTACAATTTTATCCATACTACAAGAGGAATACAGAGTCACAATCCCTGCATTCCTGAAAGACTCTAGCATTTTTCCAATAAAAATTCTGTGCTAAATTTGAAATATCTCACTGTCTCATATTTGTTTTTAAAAAGCTTCTGTAAATAAGTTTATAATGAACTTTAGTTACACAGTATTAGTCTGTAAAATTATTACTGCCTATGCATGATTTCCAAAACCCTGTCAGACGGCTTTGCTTCTGTATCACAAAAGAGGCCTTTGTCCTAGAGCATCCAAAGATAATCTTCTGACGATGCATGCTTAATTATTTGTTTCAAAGGTACCATAGTTCCTATAGTTGAGTGCCAGGAAACAAAAGAAAACAAAACCAAAACCAAACAAACAAAAAAAAAAAAACCCAAAAGACAA
>JAAGAY010013137.1:28324-39005 GCA_011801015.1 Ardeotis arabs | reverse complement strand
TGTGCGGGTGTGTGTGTCTCCCTCCCCCAAAGATCCCTCGGGAAATGGCCCGTCCATCCCCTTTCGCCAGCCGGGCGATGCCCCTTCCCTCCTCACCCCTCCCCTGCACGCACATGGTGCCATGGGGACAAATTCCCCCCGGCATCTTCAAGCCACCCCAGCCCCTTCCCCAACCGGGAGAGCTGCCCCGTGGACTCACGGCTTGGCTGCCACGCACCACGAAGGATGGAGCCTTCCTCTCGGTCCACTCTGCGCAGCATCCCTGCCCCGCTCCCAGGCACCGCTAACTCACCCCGGCTCTCCTGGAGCCGGACACGCACGGTGTTGGCATCAGAATGCGTCTCCAGGATGGATGGGGAGCAGAGCGCGGGCCAGTTAGGGTGCTGGGCCAAACCTCCTGCTAGCCCTCCAGCTTAGGCTCTGCCCAGTTTGAAGCCTTGAGGGGGAAAGAGAATGAAAAAGCAAACCCAGCTTTTCATAAACCTGCGTTCGCCGTTGGTCCAGACCCCGCGATGTGGAGCGGACGAGGGCTCGGACACGGCAGCCAGCGCTAGCCACGAGCACAAGCAACATTGCACCCCTCTTCAGGGGTCTGGTAAAAACAGCCCCACACACACGAACAGCACAGCCTCAAGCTTTACAAAATCACCCCCCGCTCAGGGTTGCTGGTTTGCACGGTTTACGCTTCAATTTCCCTCCCAGGCATGGGACCTGGCCACCCCTGGCCAACGGGGGGCTGTTTACCAGCCCAGGCAACACAACACACACGTGTCAGCATCGCAGCGCTCGTACACAGCCGCTGTACGACCTTGCGGTTTCCAGTGACAAGGTAACAGCTCTGTTTACTCCCTGCAGTATTTTGTTTGACTATTTTGTTTTAATTTGACTAAAGCAAAAGGATGTTTTGATTCTGCTTTGGTTTGGGGGGAAAAAAATAGGATGTGACTTGTATCTGCTTTTGTTTTCATGCCAGCTTCAACCACACACCTATTTTAAAGCTCACAGACCTCTTCCTCTTCTTTTTAATCATACCAGGATCTGAAGTTACAACAGCATCTGTTGAAGGCAGCTTGAAGAGATCCGCAGGGATCCCGTAACACGCTGCTTTTCAGCCGGACAGGGATTAGCACATAGGGAAGGCAAGCGGGGAGAGCGCAAAGGATCCGCATAACATGGCAAAATAAGGAAGTGGCTGAGCCTCTGGGGAGAAAAATACAGATGGGAGAAACGAAGAAGGTGGCGGCTGGGCCAGCAAGCGCTGACCGATGGGCTGCCGGGCAGCTGGCACGCCGTCGGGGGCTGGCGCGAGGGGAATACTTGGCCTGGCTACAGCAGTCCGAGGGCCGGCCGCTCCTCACGCAGGTCAGCCCACCGCTTCCTTTCAAAACAAGAGCAGCTCCGTCTGCCAACGCATCCGTGTTTGGTTCGTATCTAGGAAGCAACCGATCCATCTGCTCTTCCACTTAAGAATAGGGACGATGAGAAAGTGACTGGCTGGGCTCCAGGAGGAGCAGGAAACTCCCCTCCTCTGCTCATTGTAATGCAGGGAAGCGTCTGGAAGGGCACCTGCAGCCCCCGGAGCAGCCAGCTTTCCGACCTGGCATTTCCAGGGGCTGCTGTGTTAGTCCTCAGGGGTTTTGGCACTCAGACGAAGAAGAATTCAGTCCAGCCAAATCATAGTTTTCTGCAGCCTTTTGGCTCAGAGTACAAAGATGTTTATCCAGCTGCCGTAATCAGAACGGTATCAGGAACAGAAAAGCTGTCTTGTGGAAAGGTGAACGGATTTCCAGCTCTTTCAGCATTAGGTAAACGCTCCAAAATGGGGCAGAGAAAGAGTCCGAATCCTTGTTCCTTCTACCCCAAAACTGGAAACTGAGGAGTTAAGCCTATGGCAAATACCTGACAAAGTTTTACTGAAAAACAGATCCATATAAGCTCTGGTTGCCTAAGCATTCCTGATTTCTTGGGTTTCTAGACAAAATCCCATCGCCCTCAAATTTAACGCAAAATATAACGCAAAAATTAATGCAAAATTTAACGCAATGCAGTCAGCTAGCCAGATTCCAAAACCCTTTCCTAAGATGCCTCCACAGCTTGGAGATCCACAGGGTTCCTAATTTAATATGTTAATATATCAACCTGAAAACACCACGGAGGAGGAAATGCTGTTATCACGGACACGGAGGCTGGAATGGGGGAGGCTTGCTTATCGATACAGGCGCAGCGTAGAGCGGTTGGGCACTGCAGAGGGAACAGCTGAACCACTGATGAATCACCGCCTGCTTCCGGCAGAGGTGAGCTCCAAGAGGAGCTTGTAAACCAACGTTATGAAACAGCACTTCAGTGACGTGAAATTCCTCAGAGCAGCTTTTAATGTTTACCACAGCTGATAAGCAAATAGCAACACCATTACTCCTCTGTGGCAGTTTCTACCCGGGATGGATGCGATGCACAAGAACTGCCAGTTAAAAATCTTCAATGCTTTGCATCAAGAACAGGTTCAAGTTGTTCCATCTCATCCACTCGAGACACCGCCTCAGGAAAAGTCATTCTTCAGATGTTCGCTGCTCAACAAGAGCTGCAGCAGCTGGGGAGCAGTTGGATGGCTCGCTGGGTGCCATGTCAGGCAACATCAAAAATACCAACGCTGCTGCTGAAAGGTGGCCAGATCTGAGACCGCTTTGGTTCAATCAGACAGGCACAGCCACAGACCCAGCTGCCCCTCCTGCCCTCTGGTACAGGCAGCAACCCGAGCCTGTAAGAGTCAAATTCTTTACAAAGGCACAATAAGCCAACATCCCCCTGGCTTTAGCTGCCACAAGGATAAAGCTTTCCTGCTTAGACAGTTTTCTTGGATACCTGATCCGTGCCTGCCAAGTTCTGACAAGTCAAAGGACTTCCCTTGTCCTTAATGTGTTCTGGATAAGTCTGTTTAATCTGGTATCCCGTCTTCAACAGCGCCAGGAACAGATACTTATCACAAGGGTGTTTGGGGGGGAAAGAAAAAAAAAAGAAAATGCAAAATCCGTACATACTTTCCTTGACTTTACCTCTTGTGTGCAGAATTCCTGGGAAGTCTGTGAGGTCAAGAGAGGCTGCACCCAGCTCACGAGCCCTCCTACAAATACACCAGCACAAGGTGTGCTCCGTTTGCCGGAGCGGTTTGACTGAATCTCACAGGTTATTTGCTCAGAGGACAGCTAAAACCATGGATATTTCTTTCTAGGATTAGGGTGTCACCTAAATTCCCACAGACGTCACCATATTAGTATGAAAAGTGGACTTTTAAGCCCTTCTGCAACTTCAGGCGCATTCCGACAGCTGTGTTTTATTACAACAGCTTTACAAGCAATTTCTACAGCAGCATTAGCAACATAATGTACTGGGGACAACGTCACACCAGCTCTTTGTTATCCTGGAAATGGGAATTATCATTTCTAGATTAGGCAAAGCAGCGCTGGCTGAATCCTGGCCTCAAAACCCCAGCGGGGTTGGCTTCAGTCCCTGCTCCCATATCTCTCTCCAGGACTGTGGTATTTGAGCCACTTATTAAGCTGCATTACTTCTTAGGGTGAGGTGGGTTTGGCTGTATAGAGCCAGCATGGAAATTATTTGGCTGTCTCTTAAATTGTTCAGCTATTTTTGTTGCATTTCAGCTCTGTAGCGATCACATGCCTCTTCCACACTGGCATCCCTCCGTTAGGCTTTTCTCCATCAAGCCATTGTTGAGCTTGGCAAGTGCTAGATGTGTTTTTATAAATAAACCGCCGGCATTCCATACAGGACTGATTTCCAAAACTAAAACCTCGCCGCTTAGAAAGTGTATCAAAGGACAGATCACAACAGGAGATGAAGGAAGGAGAGCATAGCTGTTCCCAGCTCAGACAACCTGTTCCTTCTCCTGGGGCAGTCTCTCTTGGTTTCCCACCTCCTGACAGATCTGCAGCTCTCTCTCTCCTTAGTTTCAAATGTTACTGTATGAAGTCCTACCAAATTCTCAGAGAGCACCTAATGAAGATAAATACAAAGTAGGATTAATGAGATAGATATGCCTTTGATTTTTGATTCAGCTGTTGGTCTATTAAAAGATCACTTGTCAACACACACCTACCTCATCTGTTTTCAAACAAACAAAAAAAGCATCAATTCCAGTATCTGTAAAACCCTGAGTCTTCTTACGAAGAGTGCTGACCATTAATAAAGCATTTCATTTGCACAGTGTTACCAATAAATCCCTAGAAACAGGAGCAGCTAGTCACAGTGCCAGCAGTGCTCACTTAAATACGCAACCTGCTCAGCTGACCTAAGTGCAGGAATATTTGTCTCCTGACAGAGCAGCGACAGTACTCAGGCTTTCCAAGAGAAACCTTAGAGAGGCACAGCATAGTTCTTACATCCACAGCCACAGGTAATGGCTGATTTGAACTTATAGTTACTACGACCACGAATGTACACCAAGCTAGAGAGTTGCCTAAGCATTAACAAAAGTTATTTTTGTCCATTTCTTCTGAGAGGCCATGGATTTGTGCAGCTGTATGCCCAGTTATCAAGACTGTCACTTCCATTTGCAGTATTTTGCCCACCAGAACATTGGACGACAGGATGTTCTCTCTTAAAGGCTTGTGATGAAAAGGTAGTGCTGGACATAAGCCAACTGTGGCAGCGAGAGCTTCTCACAGATTCCCACCAACACACTTCTGCAGCGTGCAGAGGAGGAGTGACAGTGATAATTAACCTCCCTTGCTTCTTCAAACCTTGGCTTCAGTGCTGAATCCCAAACGCTTACAGCGAGTCTACTGAACATCGTCTGCATCTTATCTCAAAGATGAAACGGCTGAACACAACATTTGTTTGCTATCACCCACACTTCAAAAGCAGCAAATAAAAAGGCACAGAAACACATAGTAAATTACCTTTTTTTTTTTTTTAAAGCCATCACACCTTGGTTTGGGAGCTATCCTGGCCTGGACACACTATGCTCCTTGCCGCATGAGAACACACTGCCATCTGCCTGCTCCTCAGAAAGGCTGCAGGGCACACCAAAGCATGCGGAGCAGGAAACGCAGGCAACGCAGGACTTCGGTCTCAGAGGGAAATATGAAAGGAGCAGGGGACAAGTCTGCAAGTCTGGGAGAGAAGGCATGGAGAGCAGGAAGGCTCGCCATTGACTTAACTTTTTTTAAAGTCGGAGATTTTTGCAAACAGCCCAGAGTTCAGCTCAAAGCAGCAGTGCCACCTCAGACAAGACCCCACATACTACTCAAGTCATACCACAGGAAGACAGGGAATACGAAAGGAAATGCATGCAACTGAAGTAATTGTGAAACAGTAAGATTTCACAAATAAAACAATCAGCATTTATTGTTGTATTACAAAACACTTCATATTTTGGCAATATTTTACAATTTATCTTTTTTCCTTCTCAGGGCCTGTTGAAAAGGTATGGGGGGAAAAGAAAAGAGGAGAATGTTGAAATCAAGATTAAATTTCAATGTCTTGCATAAAAAAAACCCTCCCAAACCACCCCAGTCCCTCCCACCAAAATAAAAATCTAGTTTCACTCAATTCCACTATCCAAAGAGGCCATGGGTGAAGCGGCAGGCAAAACTCTGGCAATTTCACTATCAAATGCATCAAGAAGACAAACAAAACATTCACAGTGGTCTTCAGTATGGTCTGTTGCGCTGATCATTTCTGAAATCATTTCTGAAAGGGAAATAAAAAGTTACAAGGAATCCCTTATGCAGATAACAAATAGTCCCTTCAGTCAAACACCTCCACACCGACTTCTGTGTATTCTTCTATGTTTAGACAGCCTTATCCAAAAATGCTCACAAAACACACTCAACAGGAAAACTGACTGACTTTCTCAGGAAGCTCCTATCTGTGGTTCCTATTTTCACAGCACAGTTGTGCATGCAAACATAAACAACACTCTTTTCCCACAGTCCCTATCAATTCCACAGTCTGTACGCTATGCAACCAAGCGAGGGCAAAGAAACTGCTTACCTTCCTCCCATTTTGCCACCATAGCCACCTCCCCGATCACCGCCTCTGCCACCACGCCCTCGATATCCTCTTTCTCCTCCATAGCCACCTCTCCCACGAAAATCTGGAGGAAAACGCAGATTGACACATCAGCCAGGTTTTTCAAAAAGCTGCAGATGTCATTAATGCTTTTAACACTTCAGAAGAGGCACAGGCGTTTTTACAAACCTCCCGACGGACGTGAATCTTCTGGTCTGGGCTCACCACACTGGTTGCAGGAATTCCTGCGAGCGAAGTTCATATTACCACAGGCCCTAGAAAAGACAAGGATTCCATAGACTTAGCTGCTAAGAAACTCAAAAAGCATATTTGAAATCCCACTACCCAATTAAAATGGAACTTACGGGTTAGGACAAACCCAATCACCGTTTTTGGGTTCCCCACTTCTACCCTGGAAGCCCCCGCCTCTTCCGTATCCACCTCGTGAACCTGTAGACAAAATGATAATCAGAATAAAGGAGGGGAAGTGCCTATGACCTACACATGAGAAACATTTACTAAGGACTGCCACTGCAGCATTCCATGTCCTGAAGTTAATGTATCCGCAGAGCTGAAATACACATGTTCATACAGACAGATTTATAACTTAGGCAGATAGGGAAAAATGAGAAGCAAGAATAGCACATGATGGCCAGAAAAATTTGCTCCACCCTGTATTTTTTATAAATGCTTTTTCAGCAGTAAAAGGAAACTTGATCTGCTTGAATTGCCAGTGGGTAAATATACATCCACTACGTGCATTAGCAAAATTTCATAAAGATTTCACAATGTATATTATCAATCACATATGGCCAGACTTAGTCACAGAACAAAAATTTAACAGAAAAGAAAAATCTGTCTGGATCAATGCCAGGATGCATCTGACACAAGCACAGGAACAACACAGTTCTTGCTTTCTGCATCAAAAAGACAAAAAACTTTTATACCAGTTGAAGTTCCTGAAGAATCATTTTTCATCAGCCTACAAAACTGCCTGTTTTAAGAACTAAAATTCATTGACAGCCACCACTCAAAGCATGCTTCCTGTAAAATGGTAATTAATATCCAGTGGACTACTAACAAAACTGTATTATGCAGAGAATCAGGGAGATTAACATCTATTTAATTAAATGAGTCAGACGTGCAACTGCTGCTCTAAGTTAGTCAGCTGAATAATTCACTCTGCTTAATACCATCTGGAAACACCAGAGGATCTCAGGCTTTGCTGTAATAAGCAAATACTCACTGGGAATTCACACCTATGTATGTGGAACTCGGACAGCCTCAACAGCATTGTTACACTATCTCTTTAAAAGCAATACTGAGAGACGATCTGGGGACTTTCCAGTTCAAAAGGAAAGCATAAATTCTGTGCTGTGCAAAAGAGATTACAGATTTCTGTTTACTTAACTTGGTTCAATCCTTATTACTCTCTTTCATGGCAGAATCCCAAAGGCCCATATACTTTGACGAATCACTGCTTCAAAGTCAACTTCTCTTTTATAAATCAGTAATAGTTACAGAGCATTTAACTATGCAAAACCAAGGATTCTACAGATTTTAGTCCCACCTCGACGTCCACCACCTCCACCGCCTCTCATGAATTCAGGCCTTCTAGTTGCAAAAGAAACTTTGATGACATTGCCATTGAATTCTTTTCCTGTGGAAAGACAGAAAGTGAGAGAAAGACCAACACAGCTCCCAACAACACAGCAGCAAGATCAGGAGAACAGAAGTGATTCGCACATACAGATGGAATACAAAGCTCTCAAGATACAGAGAGACTGAATTAAGACTTTCATTTTTGAAAACACTGGTCCAAATGTGAGAAGGCAAACACTGAGGTACTTGCCAGGTTCCCCATAAACCCACAGATATTTATCTTCATTTAAATGTGAACTGTAAGTTGCAATTTAACTAGACACATAAGAACATTTAAAAGATTCTTGGCCATGTTCATGGATAAGTAGTTCAGGTGTTAGAACTCTGTTAAGTCTTCCTCCAAGTCAGGCAACATGGCTGTTGTACAATTCAACAGTCAGCAGAAAAATTAAATACACCAAAGTAAGTGAAAACCACAATTTTTTAAAATACAGTCTCAGTTCTTCACAGGTGCAAGGTTTATCACAGAACAAATAGGACTGCATGTGTACCTAATATAGTCATATTTGCTTTATCCTCTTAAAAAAAGTGAATGTGCATTTTATTAGCAAAATATAAACCATCAAATAGCACGACGTGCCAGATTTTTTAATGCACTATCATTTCACACCAGATGCAGAGTACGTCCTTTTGTTTCTGCTCAATATTATTAAAATTCTGTATCACAAACCAAGTCTGAAGAGTTTTAAATCAGTATATTTCTGGGACCTGCTCTCTTTCTCCACTGAAGTCGTAATTTTAAAAAAGTTTGTTCTTCACTGCGTACATACAAATTGCTTGGCACAAGATGGCCAAAACCACTGTCAAACTAAAAATGCTACCACAACACTAATAATACCAATAGTAACACTGTGGGAAATCCCTCCAGATGCTAACACAGATTACAGCTCTACTGGAAGAAACAAGAAGTTACGCTCTCCTGAGTGACAAGAACACCATCTCTCGTACTTTGTGCAGGGATGACTGAGGTACAGCAACAAACCCTAACAGTTTCATTACATATTTTAGTTCTTAATCACTAGCTGTTGTTCTACCGAATGAGAGAGAAAGTCAGCATTCACAAAATACCATGAAATAGACGTCTTTGTAAAAAAAAAAAAACAAACCAACAAAACCAACCAAACACAAAACAAAAAACAAACAAACAAAAAAAACCCCCACAAAAACGAAACAAACAACCCCCCCCAACAAAACAAAAAACAGAAGTCAAACCAAAGTAGCATGAGGTCCCAATGACATTACTAATTTGCCTCTTCCACTGCTTGTTAGACTCACAAATAATGAAAAGAACAGGGACTCTCACCCACCGTCAAACCAGTCAATCGCTGCTTTGGCAGAAGGAGGGTCATCAAAAGATACCGTCGCTTCTCCCTTTGGTTTGCCAGTATCCTTATCTGTATAAAGATTTATCATAGGTTTGCCGGTCTTTTTGTTGGTCTGAAAAGAAAGGTTGTACACTTGGCATAGGAGACATACTGGTAAAGCCAGCTCATTGCATAAACCGTAACAGCTAAGGATTATTAGAAGGAAGGTTCTCTTGGAGCTAGCCTGCAGAAACAGATGCTTTTGACTGAAGGATACCGACTGGCTACTCTACATGAAGTAATGATGGGCCCAGTTTCCACAAAAATTGAGGTCAAGTGCAGGAAGTCTTAGTTTAGAATTGCAGAAACAGAAGAAACAGCCACAGAACACAGAAGCACACTCGCTGAAGTATGAGGGTGGTACACCGGACAGAGTGTCACTGTTAAGGGTTATAAAGACTAAAGAAAAGATACAAAGCAATCTAAGTGTCACAAGAAAAAAGCTGCTAGTGCTGCCAGCTTACAAATGAGCTGTCATCTGGGAACCCAGATAAAAATATTATCTACAACTGCTGGGGAGTCGGAGCAAGCATCTGCCTTGAATGATAGCAGTACATTTCCAACACACTAGCTCCGCAAGTTCTCTTCCTTCTTCCCGATGATTTCTCATTTCACATACCTTTATAATACCAATTTGTTTGAAATAGTCTGCTACTTGATCTGTTGAAACATCCTCTCCAAGTCCTTGCACGAAGATAGTGTTGTTATCAGAGTTGTCAGACTCTGAATCTATGAAAAAATAAGCTACATTCACCATGTATTTTTGTGGTAGCAACAGAAGCAATATTTTAAGCTAGACTAAAGGTCTATACCGCCTGGTAGCAGACCCTTAAATTCCAAAGTAATCTTGTGTGAAATAAAAGATGAGTAGAGAGCATAATTTTGAAGTTAACACCATCAACTTCAAAAATGCATGCACAGCAGCTTCAGATGCTGTAGCACAGAGACCATCAGTTGACCAGCTGTCTGCCACACACCCAACTCGTCCACGCAGCTAGGACATCCAAAGCCATCAAAGTAGTACACATTTTAAATAATACAAGTTTAGCAGAAGCATTATGGCAGTGAAAGCAGCTGCTTGGCTCAAGCAGATTCAAAGTTCGCCAGCAAATTCTTACTTGCTGCATGAAAAGATATCTAAAAATTTACATGCACTTTAATAAAATACATTTATTTCAAGAAAGACAAGCTTTAGCTAAATTTCTTTTGAGCCATGGGAATTGCAGCCACATACATCTTTCTAGACATACATTTTAAAAGCAATGACCCAAGAGCTACAATCCATTCCCACTCACTGCTTGTTTTCTTACCAGCATCTGATCTTGGTCCATAATCCCTTTGACCTATGAAACGGATTTTGTAAAAATAAAAAATAAAAAAAAAAAAGAAAGACTATTTTTAGCAAAACATTTTCAAGTGACTTTTTTTTTTAGAGACAAGAAAAATACTTAAAAGTATGCATGTAATGCATCTAAGATCTAAAACATTAACCAGAGATTTAGAGAATATTTAGATTAAAACGTTCAACAGAAGGTGTCTGTAGGACGTTAACGTGTTCTTTAACTTGCAGCATGTGGCACTTGCCACATTGATGCTATGCTGGTGTTATCTTGCAAATGCTGGTTGTA
>JAAGAY010013137.1:11680-28197 GCA_011801015.1 Ardeotis arabs | reverse complement strand
AAGAAGCATTTGTAACAAAAATTTAAAAAAAAAGAAAAGAAAAAAAAAAATCCGGTGAACATCACTGTCTCCACAAATTCTTTCATGCAATTTGACAAAGTAGAAATCCAGTTTATTGCTAAAAGTTTGGCTATTAAAACTCATGAACACACCAGCCTCACCAAAACGCGACAATGCTTCAACTAGATAGTAACAAGTTATTGGTGGCTTTTAGATTTATAAAGAATTTCCACTGAAACATTTTTGGATACTCGGCACTTACCACCGTAATTTTTGAAGCCACCACGGTCACCACCACTGCAGAGGAAAAATTGAAGAAATGATTTCTTCCTTAAGTCTCTATGTGCTGAGCCCAAGGCTCAATCTACAGTTAACTGATGACAAGTTGAGAGTTACTGTCTGGCAGCTAAAGCACCATCTCAATGTTCTCCTCACTTCTCATTCATGTTCAAAGATTAAATTACACGAAAGTGAACAATCTCACAGGATGCTGCACTGGAGAAGAGGAGCCCTAAAGGGTATTTTAAACTAACTCACACACATGTCATTGTTTCAGTACTTTCTCCCATCCCATAAGTCAAAATGACTGCTATTAAAAACTAAGTTTTAAAACAGAAATATTATTTCCGTGAAGGTTAATGGCCTTTAATTGTAGATGTAATTGCTACTTTGGAATAATTAGTACTTTAGGACTTTCCTACAAGTAAGAGCTAAAGTTAATTAATCCATTGTTATGCATTTATATACAGAGGACAAATTAGCGGTATCAGCGGTTCTCTGAGGAAGGGTCTGAGGGATCTACTGCACTACTAGCACTCGACATTACAGAGGTGTGTGTATGTGAGCTTCAAAAGCAGAGGCCGTGAAGTTTTATTTCATTCATTCTGAAACCTGTGGCACAAAATGTAGACCAAGTTAAGAGGTTACACACATCAATTTTCAAAAGTTAGAAGGGGATTTTTAAACAGGATGTTACATCTCCAATTATGTGCATGAAAATAAACCCTCACTCTTTTCACTGTAAATGTTTGTACTAGTAGGATTTTTCACAGCAGCACTTTTAATTGCATCCATGTTACGAACACAACATAACCAATATTCAAAGCCTTCAGGAAAAAATACAACCACTGCAATTTTTAGAAAATCCATAACCAAGTGTCAGAAAGACTGTCTCATACTGCCACGTACAACTGCCTGCTTGCCCTCCTCTGCACGGGGGACACAGCTGCCACCTCAAAATTAGGCAGGTTCACTTAATCCTGACAGCTTTCACACTCAGCAGCTGAGATAAAGGCAGTGTAAATTCAAACCCTGATGTAAAGGGCTATCTCCAGACTCCAGAGCTGTTGTGCCAGCACGAGCAGCCTCTTCACCAACGCACTGTAGAACTAGAAGTCACTCCAGGTTTTAATTCCATCTATTTGCCAGGACGTCAGAGTTCAATCATGGGACACAAGCATCCCAGCAAAAGGCAATGAAACAAAATTAGGGAGTAACTTCTCTGGCGCTCTGTGTATCTGTTTTCTGTTACAGCAAATGCAAAGTCATGAATGGGAGGTAGTGCCTACTTAACATTTACGAGATAAAATGTGTCCAAAGTGAAGGACAAAAAAAGTTTCAACAGATATTATATCAAAACTGGATTTAGAGAGGCATTCTCTGAAGAGTGACACATTCTGTGACAGTACATAAAGGACAAACATATTAGATGTTTGTCACAATAGACTATTGCACTTTTACTGGGACTTATCTTAAAATATATTTTTGCTGCAGATTTTAAATTGCTTCTCCACAGAAAAAAAAAAAAGAATGCTAAATGGCAGTGTCATTTACTGCTCAGTAATTGATTCTGCTCATTAAAGAGGTAAAATGAATGAATTTTATATGCAACATCAGAGCTGGTCTTTATTCAAGGCTGGCTATTTTCAAGGGCTGAAGATAAAAACACAAGAATGGTCAAAAAAGAAAAAAAAAAAATCTACTGTTAAAAATCTGTCATCTCCAATTCACTTCAGCTAAAAAAACCCAAAACAAACCTCATTATGACACAACAATTTTCAGTAGGATGCCTGTTCTTCTAGGATTTAAACTCAGAAATAGTAAGAGTGAATACATCAACCATGGAAATGTTATCAAAGTTTTCCAATCCTAGATTATGGTCCCTGTTCACCAGGACAGCATTATCTAGAACATGTATGTTTTCTGATCTGAAAGTATACAGCAGCAGAGACGTAACTTAGAAAAACCCAACAATTCTAAAAACATACAGAAAAGAAGCTTGTGATCAACACAGCCAGGATTTTACAGGCGAGGATTTTGCAAAGATGCTGGGCTAAAAATGTGTGCACCACAATTCTGAAAAGCAATAGAGTTGGATATATAAAATGTAAGGGAAGTCAACAGTCAAACATCTGATTTCTAACTTTGTTACACAGTAATTCTGTGCCCTGCACTAACAAGTGCAATCCACAATTTTTAATTAGTTTTTTAATTAATGTCTGTAGAAACATGTTTTGCCCAAGTATGCTTCAACATGTTATCTTCTGCTTAGTCTCCCACGATCAACCCAACCAAAACCTGTATCAGCTCAGTGACAGATACCTTTGATGACTGATCAATGCTTTTCTCCATTTTTAAGTCTCATTTCACATGTGATTTATAGAGCTGTAGTTTGTTACCCTCCCGAGATTGCTGGGCAAAGCTACCTAAGATCCCCAGGAGGCACGTGGATATGCTGCAGCAAGTGAAGTCAAACACAGAAACTGCTTGCAAGCAGCTGGTGCCCCAGTCTCAGATTTACCCCTCACTGAGACCCAAAATTAAAGTCTCAATCTCAGCAACTGAATTAGTTCCCACGCTATTGTCACAGAACACGTGGAAAATATAACTGCAGTGTTTCAGTCTATTGCTTTACCAGTCTTGCACACAGACCAAATGGGTGACCAGATGGAGTTTTAACATCTTATGTTAGAATCATGAACGGGTAGCTAAAATTCAGGAATGCCACCAAGGATAACAAAATAAGAGACTGAACTGCAAGCAGCCAGAATGTGTACGTGGCACCATTCATAGTGACAAAAGCTTACTGCTATGAAAGACAAGTAATCAGATACTCTTTTCCCTTATACTCAGTCATATATTTAAACATCACCTAATTGAGTGTAAATGGAATTCATCTGAACATTGCCTACTTCAGCTGAGAATACCTCCTTACATTAAAGGCACGGTTACATGCAGAGCTGTACATTACAGATATAAGAAATGCACTTTTTTAAAGTTATCAGATTATTGGCAGAAGTAGCACTAAGAATTCAGGAACCAAATTTCAGCCTCCAACATGCATCTATATCTCACCAAGCATGTGGGAATTACGTGTAAGAATGTATTTTTATAAACAAGAAAGGAATGCTTAGTGCACCAATAAAGTCACTGACAGATGGCTTTTTTTTTTTCTGCTGCCTATATTTATTGCCTCTGTTCATGTTTTTCCAAAGTCTATATAAGGCACATACGTTACAAGTCAAAATATCAATTCTGAACACAAACCACTGTTGTCAAAACCATTTGCACTAAGGTGAAGTCTCTTTGTACCACAATAAGCTAATTCTCACTCATAATAGCTAATGTAGCAATTAAGCTGCATAGGTAACTTTTGCTCATAGTACATCAACATCAAATCTGCACAAGAGGAAAAGGAAAAATCTATGCTGAGCAAAGTTAGGATTTCTACGGCAAATCCTAACCCAATGGTAAACCCTTTTCTAAACTGCATCTGTGTAGTTCAGCCAACACAGACTGCATGAGCAGATTGAAAGGCAAAGCTTCTCCCATTTAATCCAGGCTTTAAAAGAAGGGCAGTGCCACAGGTATGGCTGCTCGACTGCCTGAATGGCTTTCCCAACATCAAAGAAAACCTACCTGCTTTGTATTGCTACTGTATTTCCCACTTACGTGCTCCACCAAAACAATTCAGTCCCACAACCACAATAAGCAATTAATTCCTTACCTTTGGATGAAGACTCTAACAAAAAGGTGACTTATTCTACAAGGAAACTTGGAAGAATAACTTAGGGTAAAACTCTGCATTCTCAAGATCTGGTGTACATGCTTTCTCACCAAAACAGCTCAAAGATAAAACTCTACTACTATGGGTTTTAAGGGAAGAAAATATTTTACTACAAGCTTCAAAATGAAAGGGTGAAAAAATTCTACTAAAATCCCCAAAAAAGTAATTCAAGATTATTTTAAAAAAAAAAAATCTGAAGGATAATTTTGAAACCCAAAGTTACTAAGATTAAAAAGTGAACATCTGATGCCTAAGAAAATTATTGTTCTCTATCATAGTAATATCAGCTAGGGAATATGAACAGTAGTTCCTCAAAAGATACTTTCTTCTCAGTGCTGTATGACTTTGCAGAAGCACAAAAGAAAAACAAGTGCCGAAAGCATTCACTACAGTAAATATTCAAGTCATTCTACTTTTCAGAATAATGATTCATACCTTAACATTACCAACGATGTTTTGAAGTATATTTACAAAGGTCATTCAAAATGCTAATTTGATTTTGCCTTTAGTATTCCAGAATAAATTATTTTGCACTAACAGACTGCTCAGAGCTCTTCATGCAGGCTAAGTTTATACAGGCAAACACAGCCTGTAAAAATACTGTGGGAGAACTGATGTTGCAGCCCAAGTCACTGTATGACAAGCACAGGAGAGCAGCACGTTAGTGATGACGGTTGCACGCAGGACGCACTGCTGGCCCAGCACTACAGAATGGATTAGGCAACACAGCTGCAGGAGCATTACCCAGTCATCGGTGCTCTTACCGATGAACAACAAGCTGCAACAAGTTCTCCCTGCATTTAAGCATCAGTCAAGACAAAATTTTTATTACTGACTAACACAGAAGAGATTAATTCGCTATGATCTCAAGTTAGCTACTAAATTTTTTTGTCATGTCAAGGAACAATATTTTTTTGTGTTGATACAACTCATTTCACATTATTTTCTAACCACTATACCACTATAAAAATCAAAGGCTATGTTATTACAGCACTGCAAATATCTGTGTAGAGAAGATTTTTAGATAAGATTGGCTATGGAATTTCCACGATTTAATGTTAAGCATTAAAATGTGATTGAAGTAAAAAATTGAATACTGTAACTAGTTACTGGAGGTAGACTCGACATTCCTACACGAGCTGATTTTAGGAAAAGAAAAAAAAAAAACAAAAACAAAACCAGAAAAAAACCCCAAGTTAACAAAAAAAAAACCAACCAAAAAACCTACCCTGAAACCTCACATTTTCACAGGAGTAAACATGATTTCTTACCTTATTAGAAGTTATCTTCTCCTTGATTATACAGTTTGTTAATTAATTTAACCTTTTACACTTTTCTAATAAGCCTGACTTTGGTAAAATGTGTATGTCAGAAGCAGAATCCTCCATCATAATTACGCAGAAAGACTGAATAAACACGTATGACACTGTAGTTTCAGAAAAATTTCACTGCAAATGGCATTTGTGACTGCATCACTAACAGAAGTGGACAGACTTCCTAATAAATGCCTTCCCACTTTGCTGTATTTTCCCCCCACTTCTCCATTCACCTCCACTCCTCCTTCTTTTGTCCACTGAAGTACTACTATCTACATGGATGTATGAACAAAATTTTTCTTACATTTTGGAAAAATATGGGAAGAGGCTTTATTTTCACAGACATTAATTTATCTTCATCTTGCAAAATGAGAAGTTTGTTTCAAAGTGATAAAATCTACCAAAAGTATGGTTTTTGAAGCTCACATTCATTCATCTTATTGGAAAGGGTTCAGCTATAAATATTTTTTTTTTAAATTCAGATTTTATCATAGGAATATGGAAAACCCTCATTCACACAGAAAAGCTAATTTAAAAAAAATTGTTCAGTTTTAACTGAAAACGGATTTAGAAATTTCTTTGCTAGTTAAGTTTATATAAGACCCCAGCTAACTGTAACATACAATAACTATTAATACCCTTTTGTAATTGTGCCACCACACCTAATTAGGAGAGATAGGGTCCACCTATGTCATCAAAACAGCAAGCCATGAAGTACAATTTGGGACCCCCTTAGGAGCAGGCAAATTTTAAATAAGGTTTAAAAAGAAATACTTTAAAAAGTCATCAAATCTTAACACAGTTGGATTATTTTATTTAAATCAGGTCAGTTCAAACAAACAGCTTTCTATAATTAGAGTTCCTCATCCGCAGTTCTAGCAATAACCCACAATTGTCCAGTCTATTAAAGGATAAGCCGTGCTGGCAAGCAAGACTTCAAAGCTCACTGGAAACTTCAACGTTCTCACTTGGCACCAGTGAGTGTTCTACACCCCCAACCATTTCACAGAGGTACATAAAGGGCAGCCAATTGTGACAGTCTATTAAAAAATAATAATGTCATCTGGCCTAATTCAATAGGATTTAAAGCAAAGGTCTCAGTCTCTCAGACCTATGCATGAAATCATCTGCAAGCACAAAATTAAATATGTGCATGAATTTTCTTGGTAGGAACAGAGCCTAAGGCAATGGCAGAAGGGGTAACCATATTGTTAGTATTTAAAATCTACCTAAAATAAATGTGTTTAGACTGATAGCCACATCAATAATAAAAATTGTATTTTAATAGACGTTTAAAACTGAAAAAACCCATAAAAACAAAGTAATGTTATTACTAAATTATTCCTGAATTATTTAGGAAGCAGAAAGATAATTAGTCAAACATAGTGTAATGACTTGTCATTGTAAAGTCAAAATACTTCCCTGCTAAAACGTTCACTACCTTAGCTATGAATTTTACAAAACTTTCTCAGTTTCTGGCAGTTGGGTTTTTTTTTGTCATTGAAAACAAACTTTTATAGGTTTTAAAGTACCTTATTTCAAGGGATGGGCTCAGGCAGTTTTTGTATTGCAACTCATATAAGTAAAATGCAGAACTATGTCATAACAACCAAATGTTTGCTCTCAATCTATCTGAACCTGAAAGCTTTTCCTAGGCAAAATGCATTTCTGTGCCGTGCAGAAAGGTTTAATTTTAGAAACCTTCCATTTTTGGAAATCTAACTCTGATCTACATTAGGAATAGACAAAAATTAAAACCAGCTAAATAACAAGAAACATGGGTAAGGAACTGCAGGCACTGGAATGAGATCACTTACCTATATCCAGACATATGACCTCTTCCATCCATGTCATATCCCCCTCTACCTCCTCCCTGTGACCCGCCATATCCTCTATTATCTTCTCCATACCTACTCTTTTCACGACGATCATCTGGAGGAATGAGTAAAACAAAACAGAACATGAGTAAACTGTAGTGCAAACTGCAGTGCAGTGAAAATTCCCACCCCACGTTCCCCGCACCCCAATTCTGACATTTACATCTGGAAAGCATCAACTCCTAAATCTCTCTGACATTATCTACACCACAAAGTAATGGAGCAAAGTTTGATTCTGTTCCAGTTATCTCCCTTGGCTTCCAGGGCCACAAAGTATCTCTGAATGTAAACACTCTGTACCTTAATTACACTCATTTTCCAATTATTAAACACCTCTTTGCAGGGCGGGTGGACTAGATGACCTTTGAAGGTCCCTTCCAACCCAAACCATTCTGTGATTCTATATTGTCCAAAATACACTTTTCACTTTACTTCCATAAAGCCTTCCCAGTTTGGTAAAGACATCACTGAACAAGGATAAAGAGCGTGGGTTGTGCCGCTTGTGTGAAGTTACTGCAGAAAAAAGATTGATCTCAAACTTCTCATTTCCTTCTATTTCAGAATTAAGCTACACAGCATAAAGTTGGAATGTGAAGTGCAAAAGCTCTTGGTGACTGATCAAGACACGTCACTCTCATGCAGGAAGACGGTTCAAAATAGCTTAGAAGAAAATTCCATCTAGAACTTGCAGAACTCAGGGACAAGGACTCTGCAAGGCTGCCTCCAAGAAATGCAAATACAACAATTTTGGGGCCCCAACAGCTTTTCATCTCTGTGTAATGTTTTGAAAATCTTAAAGAAATAAAACACTCCCCAAGAATATCAACATGGAAAAAGAGCTTTAACTATTCATCAAATCAACTGTCTGTGGAAGGAAATCCAACTATTTCTGCTCGATGTTATTAGCCAATATTGAATTCAACCTGTGAATGTTACCTTGGCTGTTGTGGCTATAGCTTCCCTTCTGAGACTGGTAGGATTGCTGAGAATGGCCATATGAGCTTTGGTGCTGGTTATAGCCTGACTTTTGGTCATATGAGCTCTGGTGGCCATAGCCCGACTGCTGGTCATACGAGCCCTGGTGGCCATAGCCCGACTGCTGGTCATATGAGCTTGACTGCTGGTCATAAGAGTCTTGGTTTTGTCCATAGCTTGACTGCTGGTCATAAGAGCTTTGGTGCTGACCATAGTTTGACTTTTGTTCATAAGAGCCTCTTCCACTTAAAATAAACAGAATTTGTATTAATAGCTAAATGTTCACAGAAGAGAGAGCAAAATAATGGCTGAAAATTCATGACATTGCTAATATTTCCTAGTCACAGTTACCTCTCAGTCATTACTGGCACACGGATATGAAAATACTCCATGTTTCATCTCTGTTGGGATATACATGGCTTCCAAAAAAGCAAAGCAGAAAACTGTAAATTACCATCGCTTTCAAGACACTCTCAGTTTCCACTGTAAATATAACAATAGCAGTGCTGCCTTTACACACCCCAGTACAACGCTTGCTTTTTTCTCTCCTCTCCCCAGTAGCATGACAATGGTGGATGCATAGCCCGTGACCTGCTAAAGCCAAAGCCTTCTCTACAGAACTGCAGGGAAGACACCTGCTGCTCATGTTGTATCGTGCAGCTGATACTTCTGCCTACAAAAAAAAAAAATCCCCAAATTTTGCTTTCACTGAGTTGCGATCCATCTTTTTCTGGATGTCCTACCATTTGGACAAGAATTTTTCTAACTCTTGTGATGCCCTCTAACATATTTGCAGTTCTTCCCACTTCAGTGCCTTCTACGTGTACTATGTCACCAACTCTCACCAGAAACATTGACCAACATATCATGTTGGATATCTAGGATATCCAACACGATGTGGCTATACATTCTAAGAGAGAGTCGTAACTCTTCTCTGACTAATAACAACTTTACAGCAAACACAAGGAAATCTCACCTACACCATACTTCCCTAGGCTACTTCAACATCCAAGGTAGAAACAAAAGTATTTTGAAAATCTAGATATATGAGAGAATAGTTCCAGTTCTGTTACCCTTTCATAGCAAGACATTACATAGATTTGTAAGAAATAAATTGCATCCAGGAAACACTGGCTGTTACTCATACCTTTGTTTCCCCCCTGAGCACTTAGCTGTGGCTTAACTGTATTATTTTTTCAGTAATTGAAATTAATCACTGACCTCTGCCACCCTTTTTCTCTTCCTCCTCTGTGCTTCCAACCCTTTTTCAAAAGATGATGTGCTACATTTGCCACTCTCCCATCTGTGGCAATCTCACTTGCTAGCCAGAATGTCTCAGAAAAACAAACAAAAAAATTTAAGAGCCCACAGAAAGTTTCCACCAGCTTTTCAATGCACTCTAAGATTAAGGCCATGAGGTCCGACCAATCTCAAAATACCTCATCCCTGCAAATACCGTTTAATCTGCTCCCTCCCAGTTCTAGCCTAGATCTTAGCTTTAACATAACTAATCCCAGTGGTAAATAGATTGCAAAGGTTTTTGCTAGTATCTTCACTTCAAAAAAAGTCAGCTCCATTTTAGCCTTTGCACCGTCACCAAAGAAGGAAGCTTCATTAAAAGCATCCACTATTTGCCGGATTTCCTTCCTTCCCCTATGTGGGATGCAAGAGCTACTATTTTGTGGCCATCCTCTTCAAAGTTGCTGTAATTTAATTTCTCAGTTTTTCCTGACTTGTTACAACCATTAATTGAAGAGTTTCCCTCCAATGTCTTTTTAAAATTTTCTTGGTCAAAACCAACTTGGCGGAGAATCTATGCACTAGTGCATTCTTTCCCCACTAGATGTCTAGAGTTAAAAACTAAATTATTCCCTAGTGCTGAACCTTTGCACAGCTCTAATAAACTCTCAGAAAACAAAGCAAAGGAAAACAAAGCTTAACCACATTCCTGCCTTCTTTAGGGATGTGAAAAAGACACTCTGAGTGACAGCACCTACTGCCCACAGATTAAGACCTTCCTTGTCGATACTAAGATGTTTTGCAATAATAACTACAAAACCAGAAACCAAGTACAGGTTTGCCGAAGTCTAGATTGTTTTATCAGCTTGCAAAAAAAATACACGGACCTTGGACACCAGAATGAAGTTTCGTACACGACAGGGTATTTTAAAGAGCTCACGTGATCCTCAATAAAGGTCTAATATAAACAGTAACCTTGGAGTGTATGCATGAAGCTTGTAAATTAGATAATGAAGTGGCCTTGTAAGTAGTTTCAGGAAGTTGGGCTGTACTTTCCAACATACTTTAGAAGTTTTATCATTAATCCTCCCGAAACTGATTTGAGTACAACATCACTTAAGAAGTAAAACACATTTGCAGTAGTGTAAACTACTGCATCAGAGTGCAGCATGTATGTGCACATTTAAGTTACCGATAAGGATATAAACCCACGATGTTTTGAGAATCCTACGTAGTTGGAAAAGGAAATCTCTTAAATTACATTTCAAAATCCTTCCTCTTCTTTCACCATGAAAACACATTACAAGTCAGGTATGAAGTCTACAAATCTAAGAACAGCTAGGAATTTCCTTGCTAACAGCTTATTTGAAGTTAATAAAAAGACTCCTGTAAGTTTATACAAAAGAATGTGACTGGAGAGGTACTCGATCTATCTTTTTCTTAATCAAAATACTCTCCCTTAATTCCATTCTTTGTAGTACTATCCAGAGACTTTCTAAAGTTTCTCTCCCCGCACAGCTTGACTTCAAAACAACTGCATCCATCCTCCTTATATAAAGAAATGTTCTTCCCTTACCTCCTGCTCTTTCAGGCATTAAAAATCTCTTAAGAATGTAGATTTTTAGATGTTTGTCCTTTTTTTAGCAATGATAGCAGGAAATATCTTACAGCTCCAGTTAAGAATGTACGACTACTAGACAGTACTTTAAATAGATGCTGTTAATCTCAGCTTCCTTACCCTCTAGACGACCCTTTCTGCTGCCCCTGACTGCCATAAGACTGCTGGTTGTATGAGTTCTGATTCTGATTTTCGTAACTGGATTCATCATCGTATCCCTGGGAATCTTGTCCATAACCTGGAAATTGAGGAAGAAATTTTTTAGTAAATATTCACCTTGTAATTACTGTCAATGAATGTAACAAGCTAGCCAAACCTGTTTGATTTTGTCCATAGTTCCCATGATAGTTTCCATAGTTCTGTCCGTAGGAGGAACTGTCTCCACTCTGCCCATAACCAGAATATCCCTGTGATGTAAAGAACGTACTCAAATAAGTGTAACTTCCACAGCAGGTAATCACAGTTTTCCTCCACTAGAAACAACTGCAAACATCAAGCCAAGAATGGATTTCTTCCCAGTCCAGATATGTTCACCCAGGAACAATTATTTTTACATGCAAGGAACATCTGCTTTGTAAAACACAGTGGTTTTTTCAACTTACCTGTGCTTGTCCATAATTTTGACTGCCCTGATTGCCATAGGATGAATAGCTGTAATAGAAAAATGCATTTAGTAAGTGCTTACAGTGCCCTCCAAGTGGGTTGGAAAATAAAGGTACTTCAGGTGTTAAGTTTTTTTTTCACTCCAAAAGAGGTGTTTAACCTGAGTATTGCAGTTGCAGGCATATTAGGACGGCATCAATACATTAACAATTACCATAGTTGACTGTCAAAGCCAGAATAGCTTATTTTAATTTCAGTTCCATTTCAAGTGTAAATTTAAAGTACATGAAAGGTGGGCTTACTGTAATTTGACAGATTCTTCAGAATCACAGAAAATTTCATTGTATGAAACCAAGGCATTTTAAGTTTTTCAGTATATTCTTACAAAGTTAATTTTATTTTAATCAGTTACTGTCAATTTGGTATTGGTTGGACTATTCAACAATAACATCATCATCAAAAACCACACTAGGTTTAGGTTGTACTTACTCATTGTTCTGCCACTTTAAGATTTTGTGAACTGACAGAAGAACTATGTGCTGAAACTCGTATCGTACTCCGATACAAACTCAAACTCACGCCGTGCTACATGCAAAGAACCTTACGACTTTCATTAGCACAGTCAGTACTAGCCATGGATTTTCGTACTTCCAGAAAACCGCTTTTGTTTCACTGATTTAAATATCCTCCCCAAAACTTGCAGCTATTTGATGAACTGGCTTTTAAATTTCACAATCACAAAGAGTGTCAGAGAGTTTTAACAAAATGTTCCTTCCAAAAGGAAAATAAAATGGAAGAATAAAATTTTACATGTATGTGGCCCATCATCTTTACACTTGTATAACCTTTCACTAAACTCTCAGTGAACAGCTTAAGGCAGTCATATGAAAAATATTTCTCTATATTCATGACATTTCCAAAGTTCTTACTATTAAAAAGATGGCATTCCAATTACACATGCTTATTGTCTTCCCTTCAGGAATACATATTGTTCTTCTCTTTTATAAGACATCAGAAAACCACACGTACCTCTGCTGGCCCCCAGACTGACTGTAACTTCCAGAATCTGGAAAAAGAAGTAAATCATACTGAGAATTACCAATTGACATTTTATTCCTCTACTTACCGTAAGAGGAAGAAATTTTGAGAGGGAAAAAGGTTCAAGTACACTGGACAATGCAACGACTTTCCCTGCAGAATGAGACAGCTTCCTCTTTATTAACAATAAATATAAGCACAGAACCTGAGGGCGTGGGGGACACGATACAGGTACAGCCACTTTGAACTTTCCTTTTGAAGGATCTGAAATTCATTTTCAAGGCGTCTCTTCAAATATTCAGGACTGCACAGCCCGCTCTAACAGCTATCGAACACAGCGCCACCGTCAATGAACAGAATGCAGCTGCTTAGTTACTCAAGCGAAGCCAAGTATGCCAGTCCTACTGAACCCTTTTGTAAGACGCCGTAAGAAAGCTCTGCCTAGCAAAGGGCACAAACACATGCAGAATTTGGAGATGTAAAATCAGGGATGGAGAAATCATGAGATTTACCTTCTCTCATATTGCAAAAGGAGAAACATTACTGATAGCTTAAACCACGCAAGAATTAACGCATTTACACTGAACACAAGTTGTCTGGGCAGGTATCGTATGTATTATTTCCAACTAATGTAAACATCAGTTATCACAGAAATTTATTCTTGAAGCACACTGGAAGAGTACAGATTCCAAAATATGACCTCAAGTTAAAAAAGAAAAAAATTCATTGAAATAGTTTGATTTGTATTTAAAGTAAAGCATCTAATTTCTAAAAGCTATCAATGCTACGAAAAACCCTACAACCTGCTAGCTGGAATGCAGTTCTTAAAGAGGATGCTTCGTCTTTACCAATTTACTTTATCAAATTATTTCATCTTGTTAATTGCACAACGACGGATTTCCTTGTCTTCTGCACAACTGCAAATTTTTATCTGTTAAAAGCTCTTACTGCACAGGGGCAAACACACATTCCTACCGATTTAGTTTCCCCTGCCAGTTGCCTGTAACAGATGCAGACACAGGGAACACACTTGCATTGCTCCATCAACCTCAGACCCTTCAGAACTCAGATGGTGACGAGCAGGCTTCATCTCTTCAGAGATACCCACACACCCCGAGCTGCTCTATGCCCTACAAACTTCTTCTACGGACTCGGTCAACCTCGCTGTCTATGAAGGAGTCTCAATTCCTCTTGACATTTTTGCCTGAAATTCCCACCTTCTTGTCAAAACCCAAACACCTTTTTCCTTTCTCTACCAGCCTCACCAGTATTGTGGTGAGGCTGGATAACAGCCCTGCAATTTTCCTGTTCATTTTAAATCACTTCAAGAATTTGTACAAATATTGTGGTGCCACCGTCTAATAAAAACTATCAAGAACTTCTGTTTTCATCTCTGATTTCAGTCTTTGCCTCACTCAATTTCTCTCACTTCTACAACTAGAACTGACTAAAAAGCTGAAATCAAGAATGAATTACAATGTGGGTAAGTGTCACAAACTATTATAACCATTTTCCAAAACACACATAACATTTCTCAAAGTCTGCTCATTTCACCTCTTTCACTTGGTTTAAGCCCAATCCTACCAGTACTTAGACATACACTTAAACACATGCACATATACTTCCAAGGTGAGGGTATCACCTAAGCTATTCAGACACAAAGCAGAATTTTTAATGGTAAAGTATCTCCTGAAGGCAATAAAAGGCATCAAATTTTATATTCTGTAGGTGCAACATTTACCAAAAGCTGAGATGAAATAATATTTCATTTCACATGTCCTATAAAACTCAGATGTCAAACATTCTCCTCCTTTTGCTCTGCTACACAAACATTTCATTGCCTTTTCATAATGAAAAGCACTAAAAAGAAACTGCAACTCACACGTGTATTGTTTTTAATGAGATGGAGGTCAATTTTCACCTTATTTCAATTTAAATTATGATAAAGATTACTATTAAATAGGTAATGGCATTTTAAAATGATGGTTTCACTCTGAAATTTATATGCCATTAATGCTGCTAATTAAAACAAAGAATATTAATGGTTGTATCAGAAAGAATTCTTGAGTAAGGATGTAATTAGCTATAAATTGAAGAATGACATTTAATTCTCCTTAGCTTCTCCTTTACGAACTTCTGCCAAACCACAAAATTTTGGAAAAAGTTTGAAAACAACCAGATAAGGAGCCTGTAAAAAATTAATACGTAGAATCAGAAGAATTTCCTTTATTTATTAATTTTTCCACATCCTTAGTTGGACTGCTTAGTCTACAGACTTCTGATCAATTTACTTTGGTGGGCTCAAGGGGGACAAGAGTCTGTAAGTATTTTCCAAAGAACAGATAGTTTATTCTAGAAATTCCTGGATATACAGCCATTTTTTCAGAACGTTTAAAAAACTCACAGAAAAATTTCCTGTGAATAAGTGAGGCATAACAGACTAGCCACCTTGCATGGCTCAGGAAGTTTATTCCTCTTATGACTGAAGAATCTGCTGTGTACAGTTGAAAACTGAAGTCCTCATATGAAGTAATTCGTATAAAGAAGCAGCACTGCTTCTGTAGTATTCTCAACCGAAAAAGAATCTCTTGCTTGAACATCACCATCGAGCAAAACCAGAAAAGACACTCAGGTGCCTGACTGGTCTGGGACTTGAGGTCTGGGCAGAAAGTGGTTTTAGTTTACTGCCAAACTTTACTCATTTAGTAGAAGAATTCACGGTCTGAACTCATTTTACAGTACCTTTACACGTTTTCTTTTCATGGTAAAGAACTGTTCCTTGCCTTACAGGATTCTTTTACCACACCTTGCTTTGTTTTGGTTTTATTCTCTATCATTCATATACGTAACGTGAGACAACACTAAAACGGCTCAACCCTAACAAAACATGGCTCCTTGGAATTCCTACTCCCATTCTGGGGTGTGCTACCTACCCACAGCTTCACAGGGGCGTCACTGCTGGTGGGACTGAAACATTTTCACCTCAAATGGGATTAAGCAATGGCAACACAGAAGCCTCAGGAGAAGCTGGGCTGTGTCAAGTCATCTGGGACAGCAGACATACTGTCTCCAGACTCCACTAGGAAAAGAACTGCAGCCAGGGTGTTTTTAAGCCTACATCAGGGAGGCTGTGAAGCTACCCCCTTTCGCTACACTGGTATCCTCAGGGGGGGCTCCTGGAGCAGAATGAAGAGCAGATGCAGCTGATACCAGGACAAGAAGGTGGGTCCCATGCTGGGGGGCAGGGAGGGCACGTCCCATGCTAAGGTGAGTGGGCGCTGGCATTCCATGTGGGGAGCACACAAACCATGCTGTGGGGAGTGGCACAGCCAAAAGGTGGGTCTGTCTCTCACACCAGGGAGGGGGTCACACAACCCGAAAGGGAGGCCCACCCAGGGAAGAGCCGTGCCCAAAAGATGGCTTACAGCTCAGAGCAGGGGGGTACAGAGCCCAAAGGAGGGGGGGCATGAACCACAGTGCGGTCCACATCTCACACCGGGGGGGTGTGGCATAACCCAGAGCGGGGCTCCGGACCCAAAACGGGACGCATACACCCCATGCAGCCCCCGAGGGAGGGATCCCGGTGGGATCTTCCCCCCACTACCCACCGCCCCCTTGCGACACGGGGGGCGTGGCCGAGCCGACCCCACCCCCTGTTCACAGAGGCGTGGCTCTTTTTGAGGGGGCGTGGCCTCTGGCAAAGGGGGGGTGTGCCCAGCGGGGGCGTGGCTCCCCCCCCTCCGTCGGTCCGCAGCGCGGAGCGGGCTGTGAAATGGGGGGGGGGG
>JAAGAY010013137.1:0-11660 GCA_011801015.1 Ardeotis arabs | reverse complement strand
TTTTTTTCTTCTTCTCCAAGGCAGTGAAGAGCATTCTCTTGATTTCAGCTGACTAGATCAAGCAGATTGGCAAACAAGTTGAGCTGTTTCTTTCCCCCTTGGGCGTAGCAGCGGGAGGCAAATCCCACTGCCACTGCCTAAAATAAGTTTCTGCAAAACAAGCAGTGACTGGAATGATTAATTAAAAAAGGGGTTGAGCTCTCTGCTTGTCTTTGGGTTTCTCCTTGAAAGACTTCATCTCTTCCAGCCGCAATGTCTTCTCCTGCGCCATGAACCTTCCACAACCTGGGACTGCTCACAAAGGCTGCCTTTGCAACGCGCCGGTGGGATTAGGGCAGATCCCAAACAATGCTCCGTAGCCAGGGGCAGGGCAGGGGAGGTGGGGGGATCTCTTGTGGTCTGTAGGGCCTCTCAGTGCCTTTACAATCCTCAGAGATTGAAGGATTCTCTTAAATGGAAAATGGCATTGAGACAGATGTGTGTGTTTGCCTGCTGATGGATCTGTGGGGCTGCTGACAGCAGACTCAGACGGGACAACCCGAGTGCCGTGCTCTCTCGTTGCTTTCAAACAAAAACTTTGAAGCTGCGGTGGGGAAAGGATGTCGGCGCCTCAATCCACTGCTCATCCCCCTCGGCTGGAAGAGATCCCAGCTGCTTCAGATTCTTTCTCTGCTTTGTGAGTCAGGGAAGACACATTTCTTCTGATCCTTCCTGTGTAGATGAGACTTCATGGTTCTCGTTAGACCTGAGCTGGTGGCCCGCACCTGGGGTGTTGTCCAGAGCAGGAGCTGGCGGCAGGGGAATGTTTCTGCCACGCAGCTGTTCGTGGTGAGCGGACGCAGGAGCTTGGCAATGGGAGCCACATCCTCCAGTCACTGCTGGGGGCCTCCCACCACCCTTCCAAGCAGCCCAACACCCCCAGGTGTTTGGGGCCTTCCTGGCTCGGTGGGGCCATGTGCCCATGGGGACGCTGTGCGTGGTGGGGGGCCGGCGGGCTTCCAGCGATAGCTCACACCTCTCCCCGGGGATATTTTTCCCTTCTGAATAGTAAAAAAAAAAAATAAATAAATAAAATTTTTTAAAGCGGGGGAGGATTCCCAAACACCTCCCGCCAGTCTCTATGGTAACGAGGGCGCCGCAGCGCCTCGCGTTGCCACGGCAACGCTGCAGGCCTTCCGGCGGCGGCCGGAAGCGGGGCGGCGCGCGGCAGCAGCATGGCGGCGGGGCGGGGGCGGCTGCCGGCCGCCGCTGCTCTCACGCTGCTGCTCTCGCTCGGCGCCTCCGCGCCCGGGCTGCTGCGGGGAGCGCCCGCCGCCCGCTCTGCCGCCTCGCTGCGGGCCGCCGCCGTGCGCGCAGGGGAAGGTGAGCGGGGGCCGCCGGAGCGGAGCGGCCGCTGCCCCCTCGGCTCCTCCGCTTGGCCCATTCCAGGCCTTCCCCGAATGCCCCAGCGAGCCTTTGCTTCCCTCCTCCGCGGGCCTTTCCAGTGTCCCGCCCTGAACCTCTTGGTTCCCCCACCCCACTCAGCCCCCCTGGTTTTGGGCGCTTCCTCAAGTCTCTCACCGAGCCAGCCGCTCCTTCCGTGGCCCGGTGCTCTGGGCCTTCCCCACGACCCGCAGTGTGCCCCTTGCTCCCCCCTCTCCAGGCGCTTCCCCTGGCCTGCACCGGGCCTGCTGGGCATCCATCTCAGCCCTCGGGGCTTCCCCATCTCCTACATCAGGCTGCTCCCCCCCTCAGCCTCCATCTCTGGCCCCTGATGCTATGCAAACGTGGGGTATGCTGCTAGGAGCGTGAGGGATTTGCTCTACTTGGTCCCTGTGGTATTCCCAGAACGATTTTAATCACAGTTTTAATTCCCGTGTTCCTGCTTGCCCCCCATGCAGCGATTTCTTTAAGCAGTCCAGCGCTCTGAGCTGGTGGGTGAACTCTGCCATCTCCTCAGGTGTCTCTAGAGGCGCAGTCAGGGTGTGCTGAGTGATGCTCTTTGCCTGTGTTTTTCCTGCTGAGGTTGACAGGAGACAGGGGGAGACCTCTTTGTTCAGTCCTCATGGAGTGCCCAGGAGAACAGCTAACCAGAGGGCCTGGGAGCACTTCTGAGGTCTGATAACCTCTAGGCAGTTGGGTTTTTTTTTGTGAGAGAAACCAGCCTTCTAGCAGTTTAAGAAGTGTTTATCTTTTGAGCAAAATCTTTGTTACTGTAAGTCATTTTCATGCCTCTTGCCTTCTTTCTTAATGAGACTGAAATCCACTACAGGCACTGTTGCTTTTTTCCAGGCAGTTTCCCAGGAAGCAGCAAGAACCAGTCCGTATGTCTGTGATACCCAAGATAGCACTTGTTTTAACTCTGTTTGGTTTACACCTGGTTTTAAAGGCTTTAAATTCCTTTTCCTACACCAGGACAGAAATGAAAGCTATTAATTAATACCATAGACTCCCTCTCCCTCTGCTCAAGCATGTTACTGTAGCAGGTTAAAACAAATTTGTTGCAACCTCTGCCCTTGTAACGTGCCGGTGTGCTCAGTTCACAGGTTAGTTACCTACATCTTTGTCTACGAAGACCTCATATCCTTGACCTGTGGTGCCATTATCATCTGGTATTTTGCCGGCAGCTTTGAGAAGAACGTTGGCACTGTGAAGCACTGCATCCTCACCGTGGCGTTTGCCATCCTCTCTGGCCTCCTGTACCTCGTGCTCGAGACCGTTGTCTCGAGGGTGCTGGAGGTGGAAGATGCCAAAGGATTCATGCCAGTAGCTTTTGCTACGTTGGGAGTGTCCACCACCCACTCACGAATGAAGAAGACTCTGTTTTTTGGGGTTAGAGTTCCAGTGGTGCTGTTGCCATGGTTTATGCTGTGCATAGCATGGTTTATCCCCCACTCTTCTCTCCTGAGTAACCTGTGTGGGCTCCTCGTTGGGGAAGCCTGTATCCTTTCCGAGTGCAAAGCCCTGAACCAGGGTGGGATCGCTGGTTTGTGAAGTGGAGGACGTGCTGTGGTTCCCGTTGCCGAGATGCTCTGGCTTTATGGTGTTTCCTGGGCTCTTGCTCTGTATTAAAATCTCCCTGGCTTTGCTGGTCTTCATCACACCCACTTCTGCATTTGTGTTTCACCTCATGCTTCCTCTTCCCCTGTGGCTTTAGTCCACATGGAGAACACAGAGCTGAGAACAGCGATGGTCTGTGAAGATGGTGCTGGGTAGAACTGGGGGAATTCTCCAGGGAAAGACGTTTGCAGCCAGAGGGGGATTGTGTGTGGCTGCATTAGAAACCAGTGTGTTTTGTCCGCAGTCCTCCTTAACGTGCTGCTGACTTCAGATGGTCTTGGCTACTGTTTCTGCTTGGATTTTCCGGAGTCAGTGGGCTCTAAGCTGGACCGGGCGTTCCCTTTCACTCTACTGAAGAGGATACCAGGGCTGAAATACATCCCAGGGTCTCTAGCAGAGAGAAGAGTTTCTGAAAGCAGCAAGTAAGTACAGAAGTTCCTGTGAAAGATCTTATGATATAGGGGAATTTGGAGGCATTAAACAGCCTTTAAAACTGTATTGTGCTTGTCACCTTCATATCCTGGTTGTTAAGGGGAACATACTGACCTATTAATGTCACACTGGTGACATTACTGTGACTAATCCGTTAGCACACATTAACTCAACCAGGTCTTCCAGTGAAAGCTGAATTGAGGTGAAAGACCTCTCATTTGCTGCAAGGGCAGCGTGTACACGTGCAAAAGTATTGCAGCTGACGTGAAAGCAAAGTCGTGCTGTTCTGCCCTAACATTAGGACTTGCGTTATTCGTTCCTGGCTGTATGGCTCTTTGGGGTGTGATCTTTATCTTTCTTTGCCACACCTCCCCTCCCAGGAATGCTGTGAAGTGAGTCGTGTGCGAATCTGTATGAGCTGAGCATTATAAATGAAAGATGTCACTTACAGAGTTCAATGTAGACCTTGGCTTTACCAAAAAGAAACCTTGGGGCCTGTGGCTGACGTTCAGGAATGGTTTGAAGTTTGTGTGTATCACAAGCCGTGAGAACTCACTTGTATTCCACAAAGCTTGGAAATGTAGGTCAAATTTTTCCCTATTCGAAGAGGTCATTTCAGTTTCACAGAGGAAGGCTGGTTTTTGATTAAGGGTTAAATTCTATGTCTTGTTTAAGCCATCAGCTCACTGTAAAGCGTTCTTTGATGTGGAAGTATTCCCAAGTGTTTGCATCTGCCCTCACCCATGGGGAAACCATAAAACAAACCCTTGCCTGCAGCAGGAGGGGACCCCAGATCCATGAGGGCCATCAAACGGGTGAGTGCTCGCAGGAGAGGCCAGGCAGATCCAGCAGCGTTTGTGTGTTTACTCTTTTCCTTCTGTGCAAGAGCTGCTTTTGGGAGGAGGGACTGTCTCGCTGCACACTGACCCTGTATCTGCATCCATCTAATGCTTCTGCTAATAACTGCTGTGCACGGTGTCTCAGCTCTGTGTCTAAACCTGCTTTCTTTAGGTGAGATGACATAGATAGACTGTCCTGGCTTAAAGGTATTTACATAAACATTTGACTGTCAAGCAGGGTGTGGGAAGGTGTTTCTAGGATGTTTCTATTTCTGCAGCTGAATTTGCATGTCTCTGTGTCTTAGACACAGCTCTATATGTGCGTCTGGGGCTTAATTTTTAGTATTTTGCTTCTTATTCCCAAGTAAGAGCTTTTGATGGTTTGAGTTTGTTTTGTTTTTTTTTTTAAATTTCATAAAATTTCAGGCACCAACTTGCCACTAGATGGGAGACATTACTAGGAAGTCCAGGCTTCAATATCATTTTTGTGTCCACAAATAAAAAAAAAACCAAACAAACAGAACAAAAACCCAAACAAAAACCAAAACCAAACCTGCACTCCAAATTTAAAAAAAAATCCAAGCCTGAAAACTCCAGTATGAGCCGTTCTCTCATTCTTGCTGGGAACCTGGCAGTCATAGTCTTCATGAATGTTTTCCTGGTTCCCAGCACTCATCTCAGTGTTGCGCGTGGGCTGAGCAGTACTCCTGAAGTCCCAGAGGCTTTGGCTTCTAGGCAGATTGCCTCTCTCTTGATACATTTTGGCAGGATGAGTCATGCCTTCTGTTGGCAAAGGCTGTTTCTAGACCTTGCTTCTGAATGATTAATTTTATTTGGAACTCTCTCCTCCTTCCTCTTTCGCTCTATATCCTGGGCTCTTACGCGCACCAAAGGCCTTTATGGCTTCTTGATAAATGACACTTGGCAGCTGTGACTCCTCCTGATTAATAACTTAGCAGATGTGTCATTCAGTGGAAGGCAGGGAGGATGCATATGGAAATCTTAAAGCACATTGCAGTTTGGCTTGTGTATTCCTTGCACAAAGAGATTCGGGGCCAAGAGCTGCCCTGGTTCAGTGGGCGTGGACTTGGTGCGGGTTGCGAGTAGGAACATCTGTCCTGAGAGGCCAGTAAACCCATTTTTACTGAAGCGCTGTTTCTAATAAGAGCTGCTCTTGTTAGAAGAGGGAATGCTGATGGGCTGTTAGAAGATGGCTGCTCTAGTGAAGCTCTGTGATGGATTGCAGTGACCTTTCTGAGCACTGGTCAGAAGGAAATCTATCCCCAGGGCACTTCCAGTGCTAATTAGGCAATGCCAGTTCTCAACACAGTGTAACCTTCTGTTTTCTTTCTGCCCAGGATTAACCCTGCGCCAGGCGCTTACCCCACCCAAAGCTACTACTGCTCTTCGCCTCCGGCTCTTCCTGCTTTCCAGATGCAGCACCCCAATGCCCAGAGCCAGGGCTTTCAACAGAGCCTGGGACGTGAGGGATGTCAGCACAGCCCTGCTGCAGGACACGGCCTCCCTTCTTCCCCCCACCAAGCCAGAGGTGCTTTCGGAGAGTATTATGTGCAGGCCCACGCTGGAGCCTTGCCCGGACAGTGCTGCCAGCTGGGCGAGTTCTCTCCCCCACAGCGCGTGTGCCCGACTGATCCACAGACACTCGCAGGCGTGGGCCCCCTGGCTGGGGTTCAGCAAGTATCAGGGTATCCAGCAGCCGCAGTGGCTCCTGTTCCAGCTGACTTTTCAAGAGTCCAGGTGTACTAATCCTCCAGAAAGCGGCGGGACTCTCATGCTGTGGCAGGACCATTGTGTGATGCTCGTGCAGCAGTGCATTGCTGGTGTCTTTGCTGCATCTTGGGTGACTTGTGGAATGGGTTGGTAGGCCATTTCTCTGCTCCCTGGTGCAGGCTACTTTAATTATATTTCCTTTTAAATTTTTTTTTCACTATTTGATTTTGCTGGGGAATGGGGACTATGACCTCTGTGTGCTTCTCATCCTTTTGGAGACTTTTTTCATTGCTCTATTTAGCAGCTGCCTTTTTCTACGCTGCCACGAGAATTACAGTGCACCAGCTCCCCGACTCAAGCTGGGAACTTAATTGTCAAAACACTGGACTGATCTGGAGTTTAACCAGGCTGCAAAAATAAGGACATGTCCTTTCTACAGTGAGGCTCTTAGCTGCCTGTCTTGTTTATGGGTATGATGTAGCAAGGACCCAAAAAAGGCTGAAATCATGGAAGCCTTACTTTATAACTTAATATTTGAGTGGAGGAGGACAGATGACTGCTCTACTAGTGACTTCTCTGCTAAGAGTGTGCCTTGAAGGAGGCTTGTTAAATCAGGGCTGGGGTAAGAGCACAGAACACCCTTTTCTGCCCCCTCCAAAATGCAGCTCTTAAATGCTGAAGGTCCTTCTTAGCTGCAGCCTGTGCGTGCATCAACACGTTGCCTTCATGATCTGATGGCACTGCACTAGCTCAGCCTGTGTTGCTGGCACTTGTTGATAAGGCAACCTCAGGTGCAGGCAAAGTAGTGGAAGGCTCTTCAGTGGGATATTTTGGCCATTTCTGGAGCAAATGTGTATAAATCCAAGGAGCTGTGAGGGACCTTAATGGTGGGTTAGAAGAATTAACTGGAATGTAGCAATTCCATTGGGGGTGTTCACACTGCTCAGCTTTAGATGTTTCACCCACCAATATTGGCACAATCTCTCTGTTTTCTTCAGAGCTGGTGGAAAAGTGTGTGGAAGAGGGGAGTTTTCAACAAGGGATTCAGCACAGGATGCAGTGCTTGGTGCCTGTGGCAGTAAGGATGGAGTTTGGTCGAGTTGGTGGGACTTGAGCTTTACTTCCAGCTGTGTGGCTGCTTTCTGTGCCGTGGCCAAGAGGGATCTGTTGTCTCTGTGTCTGTAAATCTCAACTATTGCCCTCGACTCTGCTTAGAGTTTTGTTGTGCTCTAAAAAACCAAAGTGCTCCATGAAGCACTAAGTGCCATTACTGTGCTTGGAGAGGTTCTTGCGGTGCCTAACCTGTCCCCTAGAAACTGCGATGGCCTTGGGGCTCTTCCGTGCTCTCAGTGAGCTGGGGTCATAGGCAGCATTGGCAGCTCCACGCTCCAAAGCACGTATGTGCCTCTTTCTTTTTTCACTCTTCAGTGTCTGAAGAAGCTCTGTGTTGCCATACAGCCACTTATTTCTCCAGCAGTCCTTCTGAGATGACTACTGCCGTTATGTGTGGCCTCACAGGGCCCCTTGTTTTGGGGGAAGACCAAAGTGAATGCTGAGGACTCAGACCTCAGATGCTCATTAGTAAGAAGCTCTGCTCACCATGGTGGGCACCTCGGGGCGGGGGCTTTCGGGAGGAGGATGCAGCAGTCTGGGAACCAGCCTGGAGTTGGTAGGACATCTGGAGTTGGTGGCCTGCTCCATCTCATCCATGATTGTTTCACTTCTCCATGGGATCACAAATGGACTTGTGTTTTTCCTGAACTGCTGACAGAAATTGCATTGTTACGTGTTTAGTGTGGAGCAAGAACAGGATAAGGTGCTTGTTTGGAACTTAAAAGCATGTTTTTAATGCCAGGAAAGAAATGCTGGAGATAATGCTGAAATGTTGATTCTAATGATGGTAAAATTCTAGTTTCAATAGTGCCTTGATTTTCCTTCTTGAGAGGTCCTCATCTGTAAATCTAGGAATTTTATCCCTGTTTTTTCCAGAATTGTGCAGAAGTGTGATGAGGACCAGTAGCAGTTGCAAATGTTGTATACCTCCAAATTGTAAGCTTGAAACACATCTGAAGGACAAACTACTCTGTCTCCTGGTTTGCTTTCAAGTGGGGAGCTGGAACGTGCCCCTCTGGGTGGTGGGCTGGGTGCGATGGGGACTGCGGGGCAGGCAGCGGGTGTCTGATGGGTGCTAGCTGCGCGTCAGGCGGGTGACGAAGGACGCACACTGGGGAGGAGCGGTATTGCACACTGGAAAACGCTCGTGGGCCTGGAAACTGGTTATTTTTCCTTTCCAACTCTTATCAGTTGATGTGGCAAGAGATTCGCTCTCCCTGCAGAGCCGTCGTCAGGGTGGCGTGTTTCCAGCGAGTAGTTTCATGGCTTTAAAGGAAGCCCTGGCCTGTAAGAGTCACCGTAGCACGTCTGCCGACAGTGAGAACAGCCCCAAGGCTGGCTGGTGTGGGGAACAGACAACAAACCTCCTTCCAGGAGGTAAGGTGGGCCCCATGGCCCTGGCAGCGGCGGGACGTGCCCATGTGTGAGGGAGCAGGTAGCAGCCACTAACCTTTCCGTGCTGGGACAAGGCAGCTGCCACAGCCTTGTGGGTGAGCCCTGTGGATGGGACATGGTGGGATGGGCACAAACCCACAGTTTGGGTGTTTTTTTCCCCTCTGTTGTGAGCTTCCTGGTGACCCTGGCAGATCACTTGGTCTCTGTGATCTCTACAACTTCCACCGTGTCCCCGGGGCTGCTCCGAGTCCAGCTACACGACTGCCCTGGTGCCTGTGTTTGTTCCTCTGTTCAGTGGCCTTCAGACAGACGTTTGCAAAGATAAAGATGATTTCTAGCAAGGTTTGTTCCCTGCCTTTCCTGAGGGCAGCCATTTCACGGTGAAATGCTGTCATTTAAATCAGCAAACAACCTTCTGCTTCTCCGGCAGTGGAGTCCAACCAGGTCCCAGTTCCCTTGGGCTGGTGGCAAACCCTGAACTCCTCGCCTGGGCAAAGGAAGTTGCTGGGAGGGAGGGAGGGAAGGGGTTGGGATGAGACACCTGCAAATGTGTCTAAGTCTGAAAAGAGGAATTAAATTTGTAAGACAGGGAGGTGTAAAAATCATCAGCTCACTGGGCTTTGGCATTTGCCTAAGCTCACAGCAATGTTACTGATCACACGTTGCAGTACCAGGTTCTTTCCTTGGAGGGGAGACAGAGAATTTCTGCTGTCTAAAGTAGAAGGAAAAAAAAAAAAAAGGGAAAAAATCAATAAACTCGCAGTTCAGCCTGGTATGGCTGCCCGTGGGGAACATGCTGTCCTGAATGTTTGTTATTTTGTGGTTCTGATGTGTTCCTAGTAAAGCTGCCACTTCTTTGAAGGTCAGGATTGCGTCCGCCCTGGAGGCAGGGTGCACAGTGAGTCCAGAAAGCCCCTTGGGTTGCCCCCACGTCCTCAGGGTTCACTGCAGAGTGACGAGAGTCTGGGGACAAGCGCTGGGAGCTGAGCCGGCCGTTCCCCTGTGCTCCGGCAGTGGTGCTGCCACAGGGAGGATGCTCTGCGAGAGCCCAGCTCCATCCCCTCTGCTCTTCTGCACCCACCGTGGTGCAAGAGAAAAGGAGTTGAGGGTACATGAGAAAAGCAGAATGGACTTGGACCTACATCACTGCCCCCTCTGGAAACAAGGGGATTCCCGCAGCGTGGGGAGGCTTGGCAGGAGATATTGATGCGGGAAGAAAACCAGGTCTGTTTCTTTGGTTTCCTCATTCATTGTCGCTAATTCATTTCTGACAAAGCACGCGCATGCAGTTATCCTGCACTGGGGGCCGGGTTACTTGTGCCAGGGCCAGGACGCTGCCAAACAGCACCTTGGTGGCTGTCCCATGGGGTCCCAGCTTGTTTGCTGGCACCATGGAGGCTCCGTGGCCAAAAGTTCAGCCTCAGCCTGTGCTGGGGATGGAGGAGAGCTGCTCCCTGCCCCACCAGGAACAGGACAGGATGGACTGTGCTGTAATGCCTGTCCCTCTCCGGGCACCTGATGGGCCGCAGATGACCGCAAGCCATGGACCAACTCTGTCCTACAGTCCCCTCGTCCTGGCCGCTGCGATCTTTAACCCGTGGCCATTCACCCCGTAGGGGATGGTCACGGACTGGAGTCACCTTGAGGGAGCTTCCGTGGGGTTGATCCCAGAGCCGATGAGGGCAGCAGCAGTGCCTGGGTGGCCCCATACCCCCAAGCCCCCTACTAGGATGCCATCATGAAAGGGGGTGTCCCTGCAGCTCCGGGCACCGCTGCCCCAGAGCTGGTGCTTTTTGGGTCAGTGCCCCTTCCTCACACCCCTCCTGGCCCCTCGAGTGCCTGCCAGCTTAGCCAGCACAGACTTTGCACCTTCCCCGAGGGTTTTATTGACTCTGAAGCAAGCACCAACACAGCGATAGCGGCAGGACCATGACCTCGGATGTGCCAGCACCTGGCAGGACCATGACCTGGGATGTGCCAGCGCCTGGTCGGCTGAGGGAGGGGAAACAGCCCCGGGGTGACCCCATGCACAATGCCGGGAGCCGGGGCCATGCTGTGGGGCTGCTCCACGTGCATCAGGGCAAGCTGTGTTCCTGGCTTTGGCCGGGCTGGGCTTGGCAGAGTCGTGACCCAGCTTCAAAAAAAAAAAAAAAAAGGAGAGAGGAGAGCACCCATCCCTCCGTGCATGCAGAAGCCAAGGTCTGGGGGTTCAGGTTGCAAAACCTCTGCTGCTGGGACCGCTGAGGACATTTCCGGAGCTGCTTGTGCAACTCCCCGCTGGCGGCAGCGCTGGCGTTGAGAGAAAGGCCTCCCCAAAACACCCGAATCATCTGGTTTGTGGTTAAATCAGGGGCATTCGCTGAGCTGGCCAGCCAGAGCAGCCCCTCCCTTCCCGGGGAGGGGGGGCCGTGACCTGCTGCTGGGTGCCAGCCCCCACCCCGGGGTCCCCCAGCGCCCCTGGGCCCTGCGCCAGGCCCCGGCCTGGGGGGTCCCAGCTCAGACAGGGCCTGTGCCCAGAGCTGCTTCGCACCCTGACTCCAAACCCTGACCCCACACCCTGACCCCACCTTGACCCCGATGCTGGCCCCACCCTGACCCCACCTTGACCCTAATCCTGGCCCAAATCCTCACCCCCTCCCAAATCCAGTGTTGGCCCCAACCTTAACCTGGCCCTGACCCCCACTTTGACCTCTGCCCCACTGCTTGCACCCCACTGTGACCCCTGACCTCTAGCCCCCTGCACCCTGACCTCCGCCTTTTACCTAATCCTAACCCCTCTCCTACACCCCCTGAGCCTTACCTTGACCTCTGACCCCAGCACCCTCCTCCGTGCTGCCTGTCGCTTTAAGACCCCTCCTCACGCCGGGCAGGGTGGGGCTGTACTAACTGCGCCGCCGCAGAGGGGGGAGAACCTCCTCCAGCGGGCGCGCTCGCAGCCCATTGGCGGGCGGGGGGGGGCGGAGCTTGTTTCCCCCCTCCACGCCTGTAGCTGAGTGGTGCGATCCGCCCTCTACGTGCCGGCCGCGCCGGGGCTGCGGGGTGCTGCCGCCAGCGTCGGACGGGCAGGGCCGGGCCGGGCCGGGCCGGTGGGTGCTGGGACTGGGACTGGGA
>JAAGAY010013134.1:0-12481 GCA_011801015.1 Ardeotis arabs | reverse complement strand
AAAAAAAAAAAAAAAAAAAAAAAAAAAGCCGCACACATCACCTTTCTCGAGGTAAAATAATCCTCTTTGCACGTTCCCGGCGGCGGTCACTCGCTTACTCACTGTCCTCCTCGGAATTAAACCCAAACCCAACCCGTGACACGAGTTTGAAAACCTGAGTTGAATGAATAAATCCGCCGAGAGCGAGCACCGTTCCTTTCGAGAGGAAAAATTATTCCCTCGCAAGTACCCGGGATGAGTCACTGGCCCGGGTGCTCTGCCTCCCAAAACACGCCGGGAATGTTCCGGGGAGCCGGTACCGGGAGCCGGGCGCTGGGTTTTCCGCCTTTTCCTGATGGATGTGGGTGATGCCACGGAGTTTGGCTGAGGTCTTGTGAATTATTTCTCACTCTAGTGGGCAGTTGTGATTCGCACGTAGGAAACTTCGCGCTAAGAAGTTAATCTCCTTAGTTTAGGGCCATCTCCCTCCGACTTGGGGCTGGTTTATCCGCTGTCTGCCTCCCGGGCTCACAGCTGAGCGTTTTCCAGGGGAAGTCATTCCTAGGCTGGCAGTGTGGTGTTGCAGCAACCTCTGTAAGAAACACCAAGTAATACTTTCAAGTACGTGTCCAGCTTCTTGCTGCTCGTATTTTTTTTTTTTTTAAGGCTACTGTGTTTTGAAATAGCGGTGTCACACTTTGATTTGGAGCTTGGCTTTGCTGCTTTTAATTAAGGAGTCAGCAGTTCACTTTCCTAACGTACTCAGCTACGTGCGACTTGGAAGCATCTTCATAAAACTGTGACGTGGAAATTTTCCTCTGAATTTTTTTTTTTTTCCCCAAATAATAAAACTTTAAGACCTTGTAATAAAGGCTGAATATTGTTTCTTGAGTGTTTTTGTTAAACCAGCAGTTCAGGGTGCGAGCATCCTCACGCACTCCTGATGGGACTTTAGTTTTTCTTCTTCCCAGTCTCAGCAGCAGCATGTCAGCCAAGATCCAGCTAGTTAAAACTAGTAACAAAAAGTGGATTTAAAAGCCCCTCCTGGCCCCCTCCCTGGAATCAGTTAAATAAGAAAAGTGAATAGACACGCTCGTTCTTCCTGGGGGGAGTTTTACCAAGGGTGTGCTTCAGCTGTGACAGGATTTCTGAGACAGTTTAATGCCCGGGGTGTAAAGTTGTCATTTTTAGCAGAATGTTTTTAGAGGAGGTTGCAATGTCTTCCTTTTAGTCTTGCCAGCGATGGGCTATGTGGCTGTAAATTGCTCTTCCCAAATAAAATTGTTTGATTGTGTTCAGGTGGCATTTTGATGAATTGTATCTTTTTAAAGAAACAATTGTGAGACTGAATGAGCAGCTCGCGTTTGGATATTATTAGTCCCTGAAATGCATATTTTGAAAACCACTTTTAGTATCTCCCCGGAAAGTGAAAGTTGTCTCTGTTAATGTGAGGAGGAATCATCCATCAAACAGAGTGTGCAAGATATGACTCATGCTAATTTGTTGCTCTCACATTAAGGCTGGAGCGCAAAAATATTTTAGCCTCTGGCACTGGAAGTTCACAGTGCCACATCCTACCACTCCGGGTCACGAATTACAATATTTTTTGTTTATTGCCTCCCAGGAAAGGAAAAATTAGTGATAGAGCGAGGGTATTTAGCATGAGAGCCTGTCCCAGGCGAGCAAAATATCGGAAAAAATGTTGACTTGGCATTAATGCTGGGTCAAGTAAAGCCGTGGTCTGTGCCTGAATAAAAACAACTCGCGAGAGGCGTGCAGCAGGTGCTGTCTTCCCTTCTCAAGCAGCGAGTTAAAAAAAATACTGCCTGATCCCTTTTTAAAAGGCTTTAAGGCAGGCAGCCCTCGGAAACTGAGGAATACTGCTTGTGGCAAAGAGGGGTTGTTGGAAAGAGCGCTGCTAATAACACTGGCTATCTGGGAAGCGAGATAAGCAGACTTATATAAGCAGCGGCTTCGTAGCCCATAGCCCTATGAGTATCCATTGTTTTATGTCCACCATCTCTGTCGGTTCCGTAGGAATAAGTGCATCGCTACCTTGAAGTGCTGACGATTCTGTAAGGCTTAAAAATATCCATAAACTGCACAAGCTTGAACCTTGTCCAAAGGATTTGGGCTCTCTATTATCCAATCTGGTAGTTCTGCCATTGAAACTGTATCTCTGGAGCTATCCTTAGGTGCTCTTACGTGTCTTCTGATGCAGTTTAACAACATTGTTCAATGCTTATTTGAAGTTGGCTGTAAAACATTTCGGAATTTTTTAAAATTAAAATTGTATTTAAGTACACGACTTGCTTAATATCGTGCTTTCAGTGTCTATTGTACATACTCTTTTTATGCAATGTAGATGTCTCAATGGCTTTTTAAAAATATAGGAAATAAATGGTTGAAAATCAACAATTGTCACTGAAGTCAGGCAGAAGTTTAGTGGAGACGCTGGGGCTCGTGCCCAGCCCCGGTTCAGCAGCGTAGCCTCCAGGAGAGTTCTGCATTCACTCTTCAGCAGCCGCTTCTGCAGAGCAGCCCCTGAGGCGGCTGTTTGAGGTGGCTGCTCTGGCCAGGCGTGTGGTGCGGCAGTGTTTGGCTTACCTGTTGCAGCCCAAGCTTCGGCCGGGATGGGACGATAAATGCAGGTAAAGCCGGACAGGCTGGCCTGGCTCCTAGCGATTCCCGCAAGTTTTGTCTCCCATCACCGTACTGAATCCGAGCTTTCTCCCGTGGACTGTTTTCCTGTCAGATAGGCTTGCAGTGTTAGGGAGCGTGTATTCATACCCACGTGGGTCAGTGTTTGTGTCCACTCGTGGCTTTTATCCAAAGATCAGCGGCATCGTGCTCCTGGAAAATGAGCGGCTGAAGCGATGCAGGGCTTGTGCGATGGCAGGAGCCCCCCTGCAGCCGAGAGAGGCTTGCAGCCAGGCAGCTGTAGTCACTGCTGTCATCAGGAGAGGCAGCGTGGCCAGAGCTTAGGTGCAGCTAAGAAAAAGTCCCAAAGTGAGCTTCTAGAAATACTGACTTCTCCAAAGGGTGCGATGAAACGGATTCACATAGGGAGAGTATTAGCCTGAGCTCGCTTCGTTACGCTGTCCATCCCCAACTGACGTAAAAGTAGGCAGGTTGAGGGGGCGTGAGCCAGGACAGCGTTTTATTCTGCTCTCACAGCCTCAAGCTGTGTTATTTTGGGAAGGAAACCCTTGGGAAGTGGTCCTGGAAGGCTGCGGTACAGATCTAGTGGGAATGAGTTTCCCCAAACTCAGCTTCAGACCCGGTGTGCTGTGTTAATAACAAGAGTGATTTAAAACTGATCTGATGGGACTGAGGCACATCTTGAATACAGATGCGCTTAAACTGGCTTAAGGTGCTAGAGTGATTTATTTTAATGCTCCATTAGGCTGAATTGGTCTGTGCGGTTTCTAAACCACTTCAAATTTGTATCTGCTAGGCTTTTGTCCCAGTCTGACCAGATGAGTTTTAATGACAGTGTTTTCTGCCTCAGAATAAACAGCACCCGAGACAGGCGTGGTGTAGAGCAGCCTGTAGCAGCGCAGGCTGCGGCTCAGCTGAGCGGGGCTTGCCGCAGCGTGCTCGTGGGGGATCCTCCTCTGTCTCTTCCCTTTAGCTTCTCCCGCTGATTCCGGAGTTCACAGGCAGTTGGTACCGGCTGTTTTGAAACGGCTTTCAGGTCTTTTTTTCAGCTGCCTGCCCCAAGCTGTGTTCTCCAGCATCTCTAGATGTCTACCAGCGCTTATCGATTAGCTTCTCTTCCTATCGCAAAGTAGCTGCTGATGCAGAGAACAAGAACATGTCGCTATTCTTATTAGTTTCCAGAGGCAAAGAGCACAGCGGTCAGTGTACGAACGCGGCGAGAACCTGCTAAATATAGAAATGTGGCTTCAGACCGCTCTTGGTGCGAGTTGCTTTGGTTTCAGTGCTAGCGCACTGGTATGAACACGTTTGAATAAGACACCTTATCGCATCCTGGCTCCCTGCAGCTGCAGTTTAATTCTCAGCATGCACTAAGCTTGGCTTAAAGGTGGGGCGTTATTTTGCAACTCCCGTCAGTGCGTTCATGCGCTCCAAAGATAGTCCCGAGGTGGCATCAGATATGATCATTAGCAAAACAAGTTATCTGTTATGTAAAGATCAAACGCTGTGTTGGTAAAAGATCTGACAAGCACCTCGTTGTTTTTCATAAGAACTGTTGCCCTCCGGAAACTTAATAATTATTTGATTGTTATGATGTGTGTCATCCTACACTTACCACAGAATCTGCACGGCGAGTGCATTTAAAGCGCGAGCGGTTTATCCTGTCCAAAACTCGAATCGTGTAACGCTTTCCAATTGTTACTTCAGTGGCTTTTGGTCTAGAATGTGCTTTCCTGTTGTTTGTAAATGTTCTCACCGTGTCAGAGTGAGCACCCATCAATAGAGTTTAAGTGTGAATGTTTGGTTTTAGGCACACGAAGCCTCACATCACCAACAGCAGGCAGCACAGAACAGTTTGTTGCCTCTCCTGAGCTCTGCTGTTGAGCCACCCGATCAGAAGCCGATTCTGCCCTTACCAATAACGCAGAAACCTCAGCCTGCACCAGAAACGTTAAAGGATGCTATTGTTGGGATTAAAAAGGAAAAACCTAAAACCTCCTTTGTGTGCACTTACTGCAGCAAAGCTTTCAGGGACAGCTACCATTTGAGGCGTCACGAGTCCTGCCACACAGGGATAAAGTTAGTGTCACGGCCAAAGAAAACTCCCACCACAATGGTGCCCCTTATCTCGACCATCGCTGGTGACAACAGCCGAAGTTCATTGGTTTCGACTATCGCAGGCATCCTGTCCACAGTCACTACGTCTTCCTCTGCCACCAACCCCAGCAGTAGTGCCGGCGCAACGGCTATGGCCGTGACTCAGACGGTGAAGAAGCCCAGCAAGCCCGTTAAGAAGAACCACGCTTGTGATATGTGCGGAAAGGCCTTCAGGGATGTCTACCACCTCAACCGGCACAAGCTGTCCCACTCAGACGAAAAACCCTTTGAATGTCCAATTTGCAATCAGCGCTTCAAGAGAAAGGATCGCATGACCTACCACGTGAGGTCTCATGAAGGTGGCATCACGAAACCATACACCTGTGGTGTTTGTGGAAAAGGCTTCTCGAGGTACCATGTAGAAAATCCCAGGCGAGCTCAAGTATTGGCTTTTCATAACCAAGAAGGGTTAAGCTATCATAGCGAGGGGCTAGGAGAACCAGACATCTTAGAAGATTGGTGAGGGGATAAAGAGCTTTCTTTACCTCTAGGGTGTGGGTCTCGATCTGAGCCAGATTGGCAGTGGCCAAAAGTGGTCGCTCTTTTATGAGAATGTTTTGGAATGATTTTGTGACCTCATCCAGGTCCCGTAGGACACGTGTCTGTGTCGCTGGTGGTGGCCACGGAGCCCCTTTGCCAGCCTTTGCGAAGGCCGATGACCGAGCGGGGCACGGCAGGCGGGCTGTCTCCCTGTCTCCTAGCAAGGTTGAGGCGTACTGACACAGCATTGTGGGGGAGCTTGCATTGCTGCTGGCTGTATTTCTGTCTGTGCTTGCAACAGAGAAAACCTTCAACCTTTAGAGCTGTTGATCTGTCACCTTTACACAAGGTACGACCAAACGTACCGTTTTCAGGTGTGCAAGAAGAACACGGTTAAGTTTTAAACTGCAGGTTGGGTCTCAGCGTAACTCCGTGTTACTCCAGCTGAAGGCCACTGCGTAGGTGCGGGCAACGTATTTATTCTTGCCGTGCAGAGGGCTGTGGGCTGCAAGGGGTCGTCAGCGCAGTGTTCAGCACCGCTAGCCAAGGTGTCGTTACTATGTATTTGTAACAGTACGCATTTTCTTCTCTCTTCCTCTTTTTTGCAGGCCTGATCATTTAAGCTGTCACGTTAAACATGTTCACTCAACAGAGAGACCCTTCAAATGCCAAGTAAGGGCTAAAATGATTTATTAAGAACAATACCTTATTGTATCGTTAGAACCTCAGGTGAATAATCCTTCCAGAAATGTCTTTGCTCCTGGACTTTTCTTTGAAAAGCGAGTTTAGGAATGAAGTCGCATCCGCCTTACATAGCAGCAGCGCTGTAGTTCTGACGTAAGTGTAGAGGCAGTTTAAAAGGATGCTGTGGCTACTTTTTTAGGAAAATTAGGGGCTTTTTGCTTTCTTGGAGAACAACATAGATGCTCTGTTTTATGATAAGCTTAACTTAATAGTAGGATTGGAACAGCGTCCTCAGCTCAGCGCTGATTACAGGAGTAATGTGCGCAGTGTGTTTCTCAGCACATTTACATGCAATGTGTTCCTCAGTATATCCATTTAAAATGGATTGGAGTAGTTGATTCTTCCACCCTTTGCTGGAAGGTGAAAGCAAGTTGTCGTAAGTTGATGACTGAGTGTAAGAGAAATAGCGTGACAGCCCTTGAACAATTACCTCTTTTCCTTGGAATATCCATGCTTGTTCCAACCTGTGTTTTACTGACTCGTTATAGTAAATAAAAGTCTTGTGTAGAAAGAATAGCATTAGGAAAAAAGTTTTGTTTCCTTGTTCCGATTTGGACGGGAACAAAAGCAATTGAGCAATTTAAGATATCAAGTTCATACTTATACAGTAAAATTCTATCAGAAAACAACTTTGCCTGTTCTAGGCTTTTTTTATAAGCTACCTCTTGCTTTGGTAGGTAAGGCGACCCGCTATTCTGAGAAAGTTCAAGTAGTGTAGAGTGTGATCTTTGTCCTAACTGTCTCAGAAGCCAGCTTCCATTTCCAGTCTCTGTTTAGCAGTTTGATTTTGCTTTCACTCGAAATACAGGTAAAACTTAAGGTTGTCAGTGTGCTTAGGATACTGTTTGCACCCGCGAGGTAAAGCAGGCTTACGGTGGGCATGTACTTCATAGTGTGATGCTGCTGTCTGCACTTCAAGTGTAACTGTTGTTCTTCATGTAGACATGCACTGCTGCCTTTGCCACCAAAGACAGACTGCGGACACACATGGTGCGCCATGAAGGAAAGGTATCGTGTAATATCTGTGGTAAACTTCTGAGTGCAGCATATATCACCAGCCACTTAAAGACACACGGGCAGAGCCAAAGTATCAACTGTAATACCTGTAAACAAGGCATCAATAAAAGTAGGTGAACGTTTTAAAAACATTTCTAATAACAATGTGTTTGCAAAGGGAGTTGCCTTTCATTACGTTAAAATGCAAAACCATACCCATTTGTCTGGGTATTGACACCTATTAAAAGTAGATACTTGATAACAAGATCTTCAGCTCAAGAAATTGGCGTATGCGGAACTGGTTTGCTGCTAGACTGTGCTCTTATCCCCTAGTTTGTGAGAATAACCCATCTCTTGAAGAAAAGAGTTCCCAGCTTTTCCCAGGTTCTAAGTACAATGCTCTTTCCTGAACTGTACAGGCATAAAGGTCCAACAGATAATTCTGGAGATTTTAGAATATTTAAGAACTGCTAAGATCTGCCAAGTTTCAGGTTTGAAGCCTCCTCTAAAGCTCATCAAGATCAGGAGAAAGATTTCTCAGCTTTCTCTGAGCTTTGACCCTGGGGCTCAATGATTCCTCCCTCTGGCAGTAGCTGACAAGAAAAGCGTTTAAACCCAGCCCTGATACAGTTTGGGCATTAATGGCATTTGACTGGTGGTGTGCAGTTCAAATGGGATGTTTGTAATCGTTCCTTCTGGTCTTAAACTCTGGGGAGTGCTGAAGCCTGAACCTGGGAGTGCCTAGGAAGCAAAGGAAGACTTGACTTTCAAATCTTCTGTGTTAAAACACCTACATGGTTAGTGATATAAGATGGATTTTCAGAGGAATCAAAGAGGGAGAAGTAAGGAATATCTGGAAACTTCGTCCTTAAAGCCTTTTAAACAGTATTAGTTTACAGTATCTTTCCAGTTCCTGTTACTCCTGGGTAATTGGGAGGTACCAGGAATGTCTGCAATGCCCGATCCTTGAGCCTAATACGAAATTTGAGTGTGAAGTATTTTTCAGAGTATAGGGTTACAGCTCTAGCTTCCCAGGCCAGTTGGGTGGTGCTAAGCCAGTTCACGTGAGGCATTTACAGCAGTTGTTAGAGGTGGAAATGATGAGCTGTAATGTGGCCAGAGAGTAGTAACATGCTGTTCTGTGATGTAAAGTAAAAAGGCAATAAAAAGTAAAAAGGCTTTTTTTTTTCTTTTTTTTTTTCTTTTTTTTAACTGGAGCTGAAGTTTAGAAAAAGTGGAATCGGCAAACCAGCTTGAATTCTAGAGGCTCATTGTAGTCTGTTATTTCATTCTTCCTAAAATACAAACAAAATAATCAGAAAGGAATTTCATTTTTGGCAGTGAAAGCAGATGTTCCTGACTTGCATTTTGGTTTTTAGATCTTGGAAAAGTAGTTTTATAAAACACAGCATTAATTATATGCTTTTAAACACCTCTGTGATTTTTGCTCTTGGAATCCTGTGAGATTCCACACACTTTATGGAAGAAGCCTTTGTCATCTCAGCAGAAAACAGAGTAACTTTTCAAGGTGAATTTGTGTTCTTACTTAATTGGCATAGCATGCATGAGTGAAGAGACCAGCAATCAGAAGCAACAGCAGCAGCAGCAACAACAGCAGCAACAACAACAACAACAGCAGCAGCAGCAACAGCAGCAGCAACAACAACAGCAGCAGCAACAGCAGCAGCAGCAGCACGTAACAAGTTGGCCTGGAAAGCAGGTAGAGACCCTGAGGTTATGGGAAGAGGCCGTCAAAGCGAGGAAGAAAGGTAAAACAAAACAGTACTTACGGTCTTGGTTTTGTAAGAACTGGGGTTTACAGTTATATAGGGAGTTTAAGGTGTCGGAAGAGGATATCTAACATGAGAATTTCATTCTCAATGTTAGAAGTAGTAGCTAAAAACTAGCAGGAGGATAACATGGCCAAAATTACGCTGTTGTGAATGAATTCCTTATGACTGACTTCCCTTGCTCTGTGTGCTTGAGTGCGTATGTAGCAGTCATCAGTTGTGAAGGGATGTTTGTGTCTGCTCCGAGGCAAGAGCGTGTGTGTTTTTGACTTGCATGTGGTTTGTAGCTGTGTTTACGCGTATTTACCAGTTGTTAAGTTGTGTGTATATATGTGTGGATGTATATATACACACAGACACAACACCCTCAGCCCTTGCATCATCACCGGTTTGCATGTGGGTGCTTTCTGTGTCCCTTTCATCCCTCTTCCATTTTATTCCATTCACTTCATCATCACGTAACTGTCATTGCATAAAGCTTTCTGGAACTCACAGAATTTACGCTTCTATCTCTGGGTTGGGTTTTTTCATGACAAAATTAACTGAGTGATCATGCTATCCGTTACTGCTAGCTGACAGCTGACGTACACCTACCCCGCTGTACTGCAGCTGAATAGCTCCCCATTGTTGGGCAGTGTGTCGGTTTGGTAAAGAATAGGTTGCTTCACTTTAGCGTCGTTAGGGGTATAGCTGCTTAAAGAAAGTCTCCCGTTATTGCTCGCTTATTCTTTTCACAACAGTTTGATTTCTGATGCCTGCCGTGTGACTCTCGTGGATTAGATGTTTTCGCAGAAATTCTTAGTGACCACTTACTGTTTTTCACCAGCTGTTTTTAGTAATAAATGTTTTTGACTCACCTTATTTTTTTTTTATTTTCTCCTAAACTTCCTTTCAGTTTCTTCACTCTTTTTTTTCTTTTCTAGGTCTTGTTTGTGTATTAGGCTGCTAGCTCCTTTCGCCTTGATTGTTATTCCAATTGAATTGAATTCTGTGATCAGACAGCATAGAAACAGCTTATTCATGTTAAAATGTAGTGATAACAGAAACATTCAATATCATCAGGCCACTAAATGGATAAAGCAAATGGGTGTCAGATTTAGAAGACCTCAGGGAATGTTTTTTTCTGCCTGTTCCTTCCTATGTCTTGTTCCCTCTTCCCTTCCTTTCTTACTGAAATTATTGAATGTGCTTTAACAGGAACTGTGGGTCTGGGCAGAACGGTGGGTGAGGGCGGCGGGCGGGGAGCAGCGGTGTCAGATTGGTGGTGTTAGTTTAACCTAAGTGGGGACGGGGCACGGGTGGGAGGTGTCTTTGTGCATCACTGTGCTTGGAGGGTGAAGCTAGACCAGTCAGTGCCATGCCTGCGTGCTGCTCTTTCCATGCTGGTTCTCCTGTGCTAGTGCCACCTGTTGCATTGGCTTTACAACACAATACGGGATTTTTTCAGTCTAATACTATTTTTTTTTTTCACTTTTTTTTTTTTTTTACTCTTTCCCTTCCTTTCCACCCCTCCTAGATATGGACTTTGAAGAACCAACAGTAACCCTTGAATGGGGCTAATGTTGCTTTCAAAGTTAACTCTGTCTTGGTACATTTGTATTGCCCGAGTGGCAAGAGTGGACTCTTTGCTCCTGGCTTACCTCCTGAAACGTGGGTGTAGACTGAGCTTGGTGTCCTACCCTACAAATGTGGAATAAGACACGACCTAGAAGTGCCGTAACGTTGATCTAGAACATATTTTTGTCGGTTTCTCTAGCAGTCATCCCTTCCCTTTACCTGCGTTCACCGCCCCGCTTCTGCTTTTGGAGCCTTCTGGTGTGGGTAGCCGGCAGGTGGTGCTGATGGATGCCTAGTGAGCCCTCCGCCCTCCCGCACCAGCGCCCGCTCCCCCAGTGCCCAGCCCTGCCAGAGCCCACCGGCAGCAGGGCCAGGCACTGCCCGCCTGGCTCGGCCTTGTTCGGCACTTAATTCCTGCTTACTGCTAAACCAAGTGAAAAAAAACCAACAAACCAACCCAAAAAAACCTTAAAACAACTTGGTGTGGAGCTGTAGGTGGTATGAAAGCTGAGGAGATATTGGGGGTTGAAAGATGTGCTGACTGGGTAGCCTTGAAAATTGCAAAGTAGAAGTACTGTGATCAGTGGAGCAATTTAGTAGCAATAATTAAGACTGAAATAAGCAGGTAAATATTGAAACGAGCTTTGCTTATCAGTCCCTAATAATGACTTTTTAAAACCTTCACAGAATGTCAGTTCACCTTTGAGAAGGCTATAGAGTACGTACCATTCGGTATGTACACTCTCTCCTCTATTTCTAATGTTCCTCTTGGGAGGATTTTTTTGATTGTACGATACTGTTTTTATGAACATCGGAACCCTCTTTGTAAGACAACCTCGTTCAGGAAAAAAGTATTGAATTGAAATGAACTGCATGAGAGTTTGTATTTCTTGTAGGCTATAGAATGTTAACAGTTTTAACTTACTAATAATTTCTAAAGAAAATTATTCCAGAATTTGTACCTGTTCTTGTTTGGTTTTTGTTTTTGTTTTTGTTTTTGTTTTTTTTAAATCTTGTCCATGGTTTTTTATGTGTTAAAAACTTTTTGTCTTTTTATGTCTCATTTTTAGAAGCTGCTAACTTGTGCCAAACCTCCACTGCTGCTACTACGCCTGTGACTCTTACTACTCCATTCAATATAACGTCCTCTGTGGCTTCTGGGACTATCACAAACCCAGTCACAGTGGCAGCTGCAATGAGCATGAGAAGTCCAGTAAATGTATCAAGTGCAGTTAATATATCCAGTCCGATGAACCTAGGGCATCCTGTAACTATAACAAGTCCATTATCCATGACATCTCCATTAACGCTCACCACACCAGTCAATTTACCTACGCCAGTAACCGCTCCAGTGAATATAGCGCATCCAGTCACCATAACATCTCCCATGAACCTCCCCACACCGATGACGTTAGCTGGTCCCTTAAATATAGCAATGAGACCAGTAGAGAGCATGCCTTTCCTGCCCCAGGCCTTGCCCACGTCTCCTCCCTGGTAAAGAATTTCTAAACAGTATTAAAAAGGATTAAAATGGAATCCTTACCAGCAGTTCTTTTTCGGGTTTTGTTTGGTTGGGTTTTTTTTTTTTTTTGGGTTTTTTGTTTCGTCTTTTGTTTTGTTTTAGTTAATAATAAATTCAGACTAAGACACTGGGGCAACGTGCACCATCAGAGACCACAGTAGCATCTTCCCCCGTTGATTTGGCTCATAAGGTTCAGACTTGAGTTTCACTGGAGCACTTCATTTAAAGTAAGTTTTACCTTTTAGCTGACTGATGCTGAGTTAGAGCAGATACTTATTCGCCAGAGTTTAAAAAAAAAAAAAAAAAGTTAATTAAAAAACAGTTTTATGTTTTATCCCCCAAATTATAACTTAGAAGATTATTTTAATCCAAACACTAGCAAAGACCCTCTGTATCTTTAACAGGGTGGATGGCTAATTTTAACTTGCCAGTCGTTAAGTCTACTGTTTCTGAGCTAGTGTAGAATCTTTGTCTGTGTTGATGTTTTTTTTTTAATGAGTAAATGCATTACAATGTTGTCATTTAAAAAAAAAAATGCATTTTGGAGAAAATATGCATTTTACCTTTGGGAATATGATAATTTCAGGCAGCATTC
>JAAGAY010013119.1:0-18808 GCA_011801015.1 Ardeotis arabs | reverse complement strand
TTCCCAGTATTAAGAAAAAAAAAAGCTACTTACATGTAGACTGCTAAATAGCATCCCATTTATCTGAAGTATGCAACTGCTTTCACTTGAAGACATAGATGGGTTTGATAATTTTCATAATTCACATAAATCAATCTTTAAGCTTAAATATTTTAATCTACTGCAAAAGTAAAAACTAATTTCTGTGTTACTATTAAATATACTCTTCAAAACTTCAGATACACATACAAAACTTACAGCTATGGGCTTCTGTATCACGCACTTAGTATAACGTTCAAATAAACAAACCAAGAAATTCTCATTAAGCCCTCTGACCAAGGCACTGGCACCAACCACAAGAGAGAATTTCTGGCAGACATCCACTAGAAGAATTCTCTAAAAATTTTGTACATTTTTAAATACATATTGCAATAGGCTCAGAAACAAGATTCCTCCCCAAAGTGCTACGGCGTGAGACCTCAGCAATTCCCTGTGCACAGCCTGACCTAACTGGGAACTCTGCTACCAAAACCCCAGCTCACTCGTTACCCATTTCATCGCTCCTACACCATCTTATTGAAGTGATTACGCATGAAAACTGTGGAAGACAGTGTTTGGATATTTATAACAAGGGCAGCAGAGTCTGTTTATAGCTGTTTGTAAACATGTATTAATAATAATTTTGCTCACAAGTACAAAGCTGGATTGGTTTTGTCAGCACTAGTCCTTCCTGCTTTCCCAGTTCTCCCTCTATCAGCACAAAACCAGGATAGTTCCCACACTGTTACACTGGCCACAAATTTAAGCTACTTTTTTTGTAGCAAAATTTACTTCTCAGTTAACATTAAACCCTCAAGGTTTGGAATCTGCAACCTAAAAGTCAGTTACAGTACCGGTTTCCAGCTTTCTGACTCAGTCTCTAGACACTGAGGAAACAAGCAGTCTAAGCCTTCATACTTACCGACACGTCCCGAGACTGTGAAAAATTGCAAGTCTGGATATTATATTATCTACTAATAACTCTGACAGTGCTACTACATAGTGAGGGGCTTCCAAAAAGGAAACCAGAAAGAAAACTGTTTTAATAAGGAGCAGGCGAACTAAAACAAAATCTATCAGTTGTTTCTATTTCTTATTATCAACTTCCACCTTTCCAAAAACTCTTTAGATTTCAGATAAAAGCAAAAATAACACCACAAATAATGAATACAAAAATTAAATTCCAAATGCTTGTTTGTGTCAGCTACTAACAACAGATCTCAGCTGATTCACCCGCAGCCCACACTAAATTTCAGTTTCTCTACGGAGTATATAGAGTGCTTAATTCTCATTAAAAACCATCACATCCAAATAAATAAAAGGAACTGTACGGGGGGAAAAAAGGATATGTGAAATACTCCATCCTCTGTAGTGCATCCTAGAAGGATGACAATTTATCAGGCCATCTTAACATGTTGGAATTAGCAAACTCCTGCTAATTGCTAATCAGTAATCCCTAAATGCTTTAGGCAATACTGTAATTACGAAACACTCTTACAGCATTCCACGTTGAATGACAGAGGAAGCGCAGACTTTCCGTAGATGCAGTACACCAAACACAGATAATCAAAAGTGACCAGAATTGAAAGCCTAATACTCTCTTTAAATATCAGAAGTCACGACGAGTTAAAATCTCTTTCATATTTCAAAGACATCAATAAAATCAAATCAAAGCTCCACAGCACACGGAACCCCTCCAAGCTGCACGGATGCACTACGGCATTTTGTTGCTGGTGTAGGGGAGGGAAGGAGAGAGAACGCAGGAGAACACGAAGCAGCAAAAGCTCTTTCTGCCCCGGTTGTAGTGTCAGACGAAAAAGCCAGCAACTGCAGAGTATTTGCACGGCAATTTAAAAAAAGGTAAAAGACACTAAAAATCTAAACAAGCAACAAAACAAAACCCCAAACATCTTACGTGCTAAGGCCATCAATAAAATGAGATTTTACAGTTCACTTTTTAAAAATTAACGCTTCCTGTAGGTATTTAAACAAAGCTAATTTAAACAAAGTATACTTAACATCAGCACCTTTGCAGAGTAAGAGATTCCCAGTACCACAATCCCTTTACCTTCCCAGAAACTTTCTATTGCATTTAAATAGCATCAAGGGGCAGAGAGGAAGCATTTTTTTTTCTGGGGCTAAATTCAAAGAAGGCTTTTAGAGGACACTTTGTCCTGTGATTAACTTCTCTTACATACATACTTGTCACTTCTTGTAAGAAATCCAGACAGGGTCGGCTACTTCCAGAAATACTTATTGAAACAGCCAGTGGGGTCTGTCCTTCATAGTTCCTTGTGTTAGTGTCCGCTCCGTAATTATACAACATTTGTGCACAAAGCACATCATCTCTAAGAGCAGACAAGTGTAAGGGTGTCTGTCCGTCTTCCAAGCGACCCAAGTTTGTATCCGCCCCTCTCTGAAGGAACATTCGGCAGTAAGAGTGATTGCTTTTGATCACAGCGTATCGTAACAGGAAACCATTTTGAATGTCGATGTTGGCATTGTGATCCAGCAGGATTTTCACACAGCTTGACCTCTCTCGGATAATGGCCAGCTGAAGCGGCGTAGTACCTTTATCACTGAGCGGATCAACCTCAGCCTTGAACTCCAACAGGAGCCTGACAAATGAGTCTCTGCCATAGTGGGCTGCTACATGGAGGGGAGTCCAACCATCGTTGCTTTTTGCATTAATAATGTCACTTCTATATTCAGATTCCAACATCAAGCGTGCAATCCTCGCTCGGCCATGCATGGCTGCATAATGCAGAGCAGTGAAGCCTCCAATTAAGTCCTTAACTGTGGGATCAGCTGAAGTTAAAATAAAATTAAAAAATAATTAGAAGGCATTACAGTAATGCAGAGCTGCGGAAAAAAAAAAAAAAAAAAAAAATCAAATGGTTGAATGTTAGTCTTTTCAGGCATAGCACGATAGGATTTTTTTGTACTTCAAACTAATTCTTGCTTTCATGAACATTCTATTTTTAAGAAAAAGTTAAATTGTATTTAAGAAAAAGTTACACAAAAAAGAGACTTTCTTTCATATACATATGTTTCCATTTGACAAATATTTTTCCACATCTTCCTAGCACTCTTGGGCTAATTACTCAAATCTCTCTGTCCATCCAGTTTTCCTCCAGTTCTATGATATTACATTTCTTTCTCAATGTTCAAGTTTTTATTTTCCCTTGTGTTGCTTCTTGGGCTTAAAAAGAAGCATGTGTAGAAACATCTGCTGTCCCAAATTGCGGATGTTTTGTGGTCTGGCAGCATTGTATTGTTTTTAGGGTGTAATACTGCTTTAGGTAAAATGTTTCTCTGTGGTCTGCAGGATTTCCAAAGCATGTAGATATATGTTATTTTAGATTATTTTGATAAAGTTTGTTTTTATAGATGATGAATCTGTTCTGAATTTATAGTTTTAAAAAAATTTAAGATTTTACAAGAATGTAAGCATCCACTTATGGAAAAAGCTAGGAAAAACGTTAGCGTGGAGTACAAACGATCACACAGATTGTATATTTTCCCCCCAACACAGCACAGAAACTCAGTCTGATTTATGAATTTAAAAATTAAAATAAACAAATTAAATTTACTTAATTTAATTTCCTCAATACACCCAGACTTCTAAAGTAAGTGACTATTCCCATGTACCAAATTAATTCCCAAAGGAAAGGCACCTGCCTCGTTACCATTTCTCAGCTAGAGAACAAGCCAGGCTGCGAAGTCTCTCCTTCCGCCATCCGTAGATGTCGCCTGTTGGACGCTAAAAGGTGCAAACTACAGCTTGGAAGTTGGAGGCACTTTCCTAACCTAAGTCTCCCAGCTGGTAAAGAGAGATACTACCTGCACAGGACGCCAGCCTGAAGTGGACATGTTTTCAGTATGGACCTGCTGTGACCATACCCAGACAACTGAGACAGACATCATACCAAAATAAACGGACTGGCAAGAAAGAGTACAGAATACACCTACAAAGGTGATGCAGCAATTTTAAGGATTTTTTTAAAATTTAAAGTGAAGACTAAGGGGAGGAAAAACAAACATTAAAAATCCAACACGAACTAACGCAGCCTGACTACACAGAGAAACAAAATGTGAGAACTGTCTCTAGTGCATAGAATAGGAACCTAGAAATAACGAGAGAAAGATTAAGGAAAGTTTAGTCACTTAGTAGTAACAGCTTTCCTAGTCTTCTGTGAAAAGCAGAAGTTTCAGCACCCTGTAAAGTTACACTAACCTGAGTTAAAGTCATTGCTGAAGCATCCACAAGCTGGTAGGAAAATGCACTCAGTGACTGAATAGGTGGTTCCTAACCTGCACTATGATGATGTCCAAAATATAGCAAAGGATCAGTACAGCTCACAAAGCCATTAAAGACAAAGATAATATTTCAAAGTGATGTTTGCTGCTGCCAGGGTCTCTCTCTTCACGCTGCTCAGACTGTTCTGAATTATCTCCTCACTGGTGATAAACAAAATGAGTAGCACAAGCATGAGGGATGATATATTCTGAGAGGCAAAATTAGGGAGAAAGATGGACATAAAGCAAAAGAGACAGCAGCAGCCAGGGCCATTTGCCACCAAAAAAAAAAAAGCTTTTTAGAAAAAGAAACAACCTTTCATGTTGTGCCTTCTCTCTTCCACGCTGCATAGGGTATGCAAGTCAGTCATTTCTAGCCCCCAGCTGCGGTGCAGGATACTGCCGCTAGCCTGTTTGCTCTATGCTACTTCCAAATTCAAGCAGATGTGCCCCAACTTGTGTGTGTGCATGTATATGCATTTTTATACAAGTTGTTGTCATTCAAACCCAACAATTCACTTGCAAAATAAGGATGTCCTTTACCTATGGTTTTCAGTACCTTTCCGTGCCTTCCCTACTCCCAAAATTTCATTGCTTTTGACCACTAAACTGAACCAAAAAAAACACCTAAGTCATGTAAGAGATGTGTCTCAATAAGGATAGGAAAAAAAGCCTCTCAGTTGGGCAAGGAAACAATACAAACAACTAACCTTCCAAAAGTAAACCTGGTAGCAAACCTCATGATTAAAATATTGTAATTCCCATTAAGATTATGAGCTTCTTGTGAGCTAATAGTACCAGTCTCCTCTTTAATTAGGGAAACAATTTTAACAAGACCAAAACAGTGTCTTGTTATCCAGTCAATGTTTTGCCGCCATCTCCTGGGAAACTTTTGAACTTCACAAGGGCTTTTAGCAGAAGTTCGACCTGCATTATGCTGCATCCGACTTCCATCCCTTCAGTTCCTCTGTTATTAAAAGCAATGCTACAAAGTTGATGTTGCCTTAAGAACTCAGGTTGGTTTAGGGTTTTTTTTGTTTGTTTGTTAAAATGCTTCAGTATCCGTATCATGCTGTAAAGTAACTCTCTCCCCCTGGAACACAAACAGGGTAAAACGAATTGGGAAAGAATTCTCTTAGCTTACCTTTCAGAATCTGCAGAAAGGTAGGAAAAAAAAAAAAAAAAAGTACCTGGTACAAGTATATTTAACTAAGAAGGGATGAAGTCAGCACTTTATCTTGCTTCCATCCTGACTGTCAAACAATTATAGTTATTTCTTTTCAAGCTTCCCATTAATTTGGGGAGAGCAGAATCTAGAAATACAAACGGCTGCATTTGGTCACTTCTAATGTTCCTAAGTACAAGGCATAATACAGTGATGTAAATCTTGAACCACCTTGTCAAGGGTACCAAATTATTGCAATTAATTTCACTTGAGACCGAAAATCTGCCACACAATGACATTCAGATTATTTTATTTCATGTTGAAGTTGGGCACCTAAGCTAGTCATTTAAACCCTACCGTTGGTGAGACTTTTCTAACGCTGTAATCTAGAGGATATATAGATTACTAAACAAGAGTCTAATATTTTAGAGTTTCAATTTAGAACTCAGTGGAATAGCTTCCCTTCTCTCATGACACCTTCAGCAGATAACTCTAACGCACTCTGACTGGGGAAGCCAAGAAAGCAATGCTTCTGGCTTCATAAAGTAATTCTATTATTTCAAGCTTGCTTCTCCCAACTTAATGCTGACTGCAAAGTTTAGACACATGGCTACATATAGCTCCTGGTTTTAATTTTCTACGCCAACATTGATACAAAAGACCTCCAGGAAAGCATTACTGTTCAGAGACAGAAACACTTTATGAGCTGGTTTAGGGGGATGAGCATTTGGCATTCTCTGGTTTCTCCCAGATTCTGCATGACCTTACTAAAAATTTAGATACCTTGCAGCCAAGACTAAAAATAAATACATACATCTGTTTGGCTACTTCCTTCTATTACTCCTCAATTTCTAGGAGCTTTAGCGAATCATTTCTTTGCTTTAATATGAGTAACCAGAAACTGTCCTGCTCAGTTAGTATGGAGAAGATATTGCCAAGGGACAGCTAACAACTAGGTCCTTTCAAGACTTCAGCTGGTTGTAACGTTAAGAGTAGTGGCTAGGAATTAATAAAACACAGTTCTTGTCCAGTATTGGATTGTCTGTCATTGTGAAAATAAAAAAAAAGTACACTAAAGGGGAAAAAAGGTTTGTTACACAAAAAACCATGACTACTAAAAACTACACTCTTTATTTTTGTGTTGCTTTCCTGTTGAGCTTTGTGACTCTCGATCATTTCTATGGATGGAAGGAGCTGGCTTCATAGAATCTTCACGTTCTTAAAGTGAGACAAATACACTAAGAAAGTAAAATGCACTATTTTTCATGAAGACTGAATTTCTCCATGGTTCTGATCAACTTTCTGCATTTCATCACTTGCTAAAGAATATTTATTATCTGACCTATTACCTCTGTATCTAGTTGGCATTTCCGCTGGCTTCAACCTGTAGTCTAGACTGGGTTTTAATGCATTTTCCCCATCTATCTGTGTCTCCTTGCTCAGCAAATAAGAAAAAGCTCTCTCCTGTTCCACCACCTCCACTCAAATCAACCAATCTACAGACATAGCACTGACCCCTGGCTCTTTTTGCTGGTGAGCAATGATGGAAGAGAAAAAAAAAGTGCAAAAGCAACAGGTGGCCAGGTCATACCTCCCATAAGAAGTTATCTTTTCTTTCCAGGTCAGTGACCAGATTCCTCCTCAGCCTTTATTAGCCAAACTCCAGCTCCATCCCACTATCGTCCAAGACTGTCAGTGGTCTTCCAGCATCTCACATCTGAGGCACAGCACTCTACCCTCACCAACAGCCCAGCATGGTTTTCTAATTCCTGTACTATGAAAATATTTTCAGCTCTGCTAAGCTTCATCATCCCTTTAGACAGCCACAACTATCACCAGTTGTCCCTTCCTTCCCACTAACATCTCAGTTGCTTCTATCCTCCAGAACTCCATCCACTCCTTCTCACTATCTTCTTTACTATTACTACATATAGTCGGTTCCACACTCTGTTTGCCATAAGATTCACACCAGAAAATGACTTTTTCCTTTACCCCAATATCATCTTGGTACACAGGGATTAAGCTCCAACACCAAAATAATCCACTTCTTGAGAAGGAGGAAGGTGGAGACTGTGTGAAGAAAGGTAGACACACAAACCTCTCACTAACGAGGCAGGCATGATTAACTCAGCTTTCAGGAGTCAGCTCATTCACTGCTTAATAGCTCATTAGTGACATTATTATGTTTTAAATACTCATTATCTTTTATGCCTCTGTTTTGAGGGGAAACAAAGCAAGGCACAAAACAGGGCCAATTTTCTGAAGCGAGGCTCAGCTACAGGAAAGCTGCCGTAGATGACTAACCCTCACGCTATTTGTTACTCAACTTTCTGGTCCTGGTGATTAAATGCTATACTGCTTCCAGAACAAGGATGTTTCATTACAAGCATTTTTCATGAGGCATCAGATTCAGCTGGCACTTCATATAGGAAAGAGCAACAATAAAAATAAAAACAAAACACTGCATCAGCAGCTATTTAATATCAAAGCCTATAAAATGAAAATACATAGAAATATGTAAGGATTTGGGTTTTTTTTCAGATAATTTTTAAATTTACAGAGTTAAAACCAACATATTTGAAGACTTACAGCCTAAAAATTTTGAATTCTCAAACTGAAGGCTTGAGATTATCCATATATATTACACTTAAAAAGTAGAACTTAAAAGTTATTTATTACTGCAACTTGGTAGCTTTTTCCCCAGTTCCAGTAAGGACATAAGGGTTTGCCTATATTATATGGTTACAGTCTGTAGTAGGTTTATCAGAGTCCAGTTGTTCAGGCTGTATTTCACTACTGCTCGTCAGGAACAGAGCACTAATTGTGCAAACACCACAGCCTATTAAGTGCCTTTCAGTTTTAAGAGTGATCCATACATCTGACAAATACTGTGATGCACATAAGGGGCCCATATGGCCTCAAACATAAAGCATCAAGAAGATAATTTCAGTTTCCTCAGGACTCAAAACATCTTAGTTCTTAATTCATTTGATAAGGACAGTGCTAGAATAGAGGATGCTGTTCTTTAAGAGCACTAACCAGAATGCGGAGAACATCCATTGATTTTTATTTTTTCATCCCCAGAATCATATTAAAAGATTAAGACTATCCATTTCCAAAACTTTAGGAGGCCTTGAAAGAAGATACAGCAAAAAGAAATTCTGACTGTAACATCTGAAGGGTAATAATCATCACCCAGCAAATATATCTATCACTTAAACCAACGAAACTCAACTGGTTCTTGAAATAAACCAGATACATGCAGGAGAGGTGTAAACTCTGCTGGACTAGCTGACACTAAAGTCCTTGCACAAAGAGTACCATTTTCATAAAGTTTAGCAGACTGTGTTAAAGCCTACACGGAAATTTAGTCTTCAATGTGACTTGTTAACTTGCCTGAGAATTATGAAGCAAACTTCCCTAGGATTTCAATTCAAGGGCCTGCCTTCCTCTCATAATACTCCCTAACAGAAAAGAAAAGCCTACAGTGAGCGCTGTGAGTGCATTCAATTTATAATGAGCCCTTCTGCCCTATTTTCATAATGCTTATTCATTCTTTTAACAATTCCTAGGCAATTCTGAAAAAAAAAGTAGTATGGTATTAAGATATAAAGCTAATCTATTACCTCATTCACAGAGTATGCATCAGAAGGAGAGAGAGATGAAGCAGTACTTCAAAGAAAGAAAGAAGAGAAAAAAAAAAAAAAATCAGAAGTAGTCTGATACCTAACCAGTGCTGGAAAGCCCTACAATGGAAATTGGGACAGGAAGCTGGGAGATGGGCGTCAAGATTTTCCCTCTAGGCAACTCACCTCCATGTTCAAGAAAAACACGGACACATCTCTCTTTCCCTCTTGCTGCAGAGAAATGAAGCAAGGTCCAGCCATTGGCATCTCGACCATTAGGAGAATATCCTTGCTCCAGCATCTTGCGCACGGTGTGAACATCGCCAGCAGCAACTGCAGCTTGAATCTGCAACTCTTCCTGTAGTTCAGGGTTTCTCCGACAGTGATGGTGTAACATCCTAGCTGAATCTGGCTTTTACAGAAGTGTCATGAGGTCACACTAGTCACCTTGAATCAATAAAAAGCATGAATAAATTAGGATTGGGACCAGGAAACCTATCTAGAAAAAAAAAAGTCAGTACTAATGAAAAGCAATGCTAAGATTTACTCTATATGCAAAGTCATCTTATACATAGCATAAAAAACTAAGAATCTCACTGTTGTGAGCAAAATAACTGTATGTACTTCACATCATGGAACTGCAAAAGAAAAGGACACTTATACATTATAAATACCAAACATTATCTTCAGAAATAACAGCAAACAACAGTCCACAATTAAAGCAGATAAGCAATAGGCAAAATGAAAAATCTCCAGAACCCAACATTCATTCAAAAATCACAACATGGTTAATATCACTAATTACAAAGAAACTAGTTAAACAGATGATCTAAACTGCTGCACAAAACAGCTCTGCAGTGCTAGAGCAATTGAACTATGATATATTTTTTTCTAGAAATGTATCACCTCTAAGATTCAGTGAAAATATTTTCATCTTACTAATATAAGCTTTTCCTGTGACCTACTGCGCATGAATATTAGTAACGCTAATGTTCAGACTGAAAACTGAAATTTTCTTTTTTCTTTTTGTCCCTTCCTCCTTTTTTTTTTTTTTTTTTTAAAGGGTTAGAGTCTACTGTCTGTATTCTGGCTTGTGGACTTCTTTATTAGTACATAAAGATATATTCCAAAAATCAAACACAAAGATAATAAAATATGATACCTTAAAACACGTAAGCGCAGTTAACATAGCCCTGTTAGACACCATGAGAACATGTACCAGACCAATTCCATTTATAATTACACAGTATATGAGAGAGCTGGGCCAAAAGGCTATCAGAATAGCCACTGTGCAAGAGCCCAGATACAAACACACACTGGGAAAGAAAGTACTATACTCCATGCTCTGTTGGAAAAGTACTCAACTGTAGCTCAGCTTGCTACCCAGCTGGGGATAAGAAAAAAAGACAGGTATTCAAGGATTCTTCCACAGTACATGAAGTCTGTTAAGTGTTTACGTTTTCATGGACGTTGTGTATCATATCCCATTAACAGGTATGCCTAGAATGGAAAGGAATATCAGAAGAAAGATAATAAAAGCAGGGTATTAGAAAGGTCATGCTGAGGCTGAGCAACTGGAGTCACAGAAAATACTTAAAACCTGTTGCAGTGGATATCACTAAGAACATTAAAAAAAAAAAAAGATTTTTTTTTTTAAAACAGTATTTAGATTCCTGTAAAGATAATCAAGATTAAAGCATAAGGAAAAGTTCCAAAAACTATAATGAACTTTAAGCAAAACTCAAAATTTACAGCAACATTGTTTTATTAGGATGTCAACCCACATCACCACCTAAACCTTCTTTTACGTGAATATCATACGGATTTCCAGATCCTCATGATTCACAGGTTACTCAAAAGACATCGTGATCAGCTCTCCAAACCCCACTGGGCACCTGTTTTCCTGTGATCAGATACACACGCAGATAAGAGAAAAGTGAAAACCTCTCCCATTGCCATCCTTCCAGAGAAAGGCACAGCTACCTACTCACTCTTTTAGAACCTAGTTGTGCCCATTGCAGAGAAGTTACTCCTCTGCTTCTTGGAGAGATACAAACTCATAATTAACAGGTAGCTACAATGACCCTACTTACATTGCAAGTACGGAACTCACATACAGCAAATGCCTGTCTTTGACATTTATAAACGCTTCAACTTACCATCTATGGCAACAATCGCTATTTCAGCACAGGGTTATGAAAGGTGACTTTTTAGCTCAATAGGTCATACATGGCTTAGGTACTGGCTTTGTTCTGTTTTCTAGCATGAATTCCGTTATCTGACACTGGAAGAAAAGGGGATTTACAAACCAGCAACTGCTAACTCAATAGCTCAGCTTTTGCAGCATATTCCAAAAATCAAACTGTTAATCTGATGACAATGGAAGTATTTCTATTGACTCTAATAAGCTTTTGCTAAGCTCTTTTCTAAACTCCAATTAGCACTTCGGAACACGCTCACCTATAAGACAGTGAACTTGCATTCCAGATCACACCACTAATAGTGCTGTTAATGAAATTCCAACTACACAAACAGTATCTTTCTTTGGATTTACAGGTGAAAACTGATAGTAGAACCTGACTAATAATAAGTATGAGTCGGGGAAGATCCTAAACAAAACCAAAAAAACAAAACAAAACAAAAACCCCACCCAGTGTGCCCCTTTAGCCCTACTTTCTGAATGTGTACAAAAACAAGATCTGAAAACTTTTCTCTCAAACTGAGAATATCTGATCGAAAGTCAATATAAACAAACTTTCTACAGCCATTTTTACAGTCTCTTCTTGCAAAGGACTAATATTTGCAAGATCTCACGTGATCCTGAACATTAAGGTCAAATGAGTTGCTCAAAACGCTACAGAAAGAGATAGGATGACTAAACAGATAAAGAGAAATGGGATTTCTCATTTAAGGGGACGGCAGTATCCCCCCTGCAAATATCGATGAAGACAGTTGGTTAAGAAAAAGCAAAGCTCTGGATATCACACTTCTCAGCTGGTGGGTATATTTGTAATGCAGCATTATAAAAAGTTGGCACTGGCCCCATATGTTGCATGTGACTAACAGAGCTTATTCAAATGAGCTAGTACTAAAGTACATAAGCACTAAAACATACAAAGCAGAAGACAGTCAGGCATAAGCAGCTCCTTTTATCACTTGCGCAGTTTCTGTAAATATCTGCTCTTCTCTCTCACCCCTATGGCAAGCAATGAAATTCAAATTACAAGAATACTTAACTGTAACATTAAAGGTTTCAGGATAGTTTTAGGTACACACCAGCTTTGAAAACATTTTCACTTCTGCTCCATAGACAATGTAAAATTCCTGTCTGCAAATCCCCATTTACACCATCAATCTTCGGAGAAGGAAAGGAAGACTACTGGAAGTTATTAGCCATTTGGCACTCAATATTTAATGTTTTGCAACTGTAATCAATCTCATTCAGAACACAGTATGCATTTGTATTGCTACATATTGGCTTTCTCCATGCAGGCAAAAAAAAAAAAAAAATATCTATACATTCTTGGTTATAATGATTGTAGAGTGCCATGAAAATGGAGGACAACAACTACTTAATTGATTTTGCAAGTACAATGGGATAAATTCAATGTGTTCCTGAATTACCTTACGAGAGGTTGTCACTCTTTGATGGATGTCCCACTCTTCATTCTCTTCACTATTCATAATCTTGTGTGCCCATGTGTGTCAAAACCTGCCACCCCTTAAAAAAATGATATTTCTTATTAGTTGCAAAGAGTAAAAGTGAGAGGTCTACTTACTTTTACTTTGTACCTGTGCTAGAATGCTACATTTCAATGCCGTTCTAACTTTTCTGAAGTGTGTTTTCTTTTATTATCAGACAGTTCTCCACAGTTTGAGGTGGGGAGAGTTTGCTTCTCCCAAATGAGGAAAAGGCTCCAGAGAATATTTTATGAAAGAGAAGAGAAACGAGAGATGCGCTTTCTCTCTGGGGTAAACCTTGAAGAAATGGTCTAAACTCTTCTCTAAGAATTACATACATCCGCTCCTGCCATGGAACAAGAACGGATGCAAAGGTTACAGTAGGTATTTCTGCCTGACTGCTCAACATCTCCCTGTGGGAACCAGATGCAAGGATTCAGGATCCATTTAGTTCCTCACAACACATTTTTGTGGGGGCTTTTTATTGTTCGTTTTTTGTTACTTTTTTTGGTTGTTTTTAAATCTCCATCCCATCTATGCTTCCCTATCTAAAGAATAAAACCTGACAACATAGAGCATTGACTTCTCTGTCCTTCAACTGGACTTCTACCACCACCAGATAGCTGTCTCTCCCTCACATGGCAGATCAGGCTAACACGCATTGCGTTTCACATACAGGTAAAGACACATTCACAATTCTTGCAATACCACCACCTCAAAAATGTTCACCATTTTCTTCATAAATAAAAACTATCCTTTTAGTACCAAAGTTTACCGAATGCCAGTTACAATTCCTACCCAGTTGCCTCCTTCAGACTAGCCCTCCTTACCCTCCTTCCTCGTCATCTGCAGCTAACAGGACCAGCCCCAACGTTTGACTTTCTCACAGCGCTCTGGAGAGCTCGTACTCATCAGTGTCATTTCATTAATTCTTTGTACACCTCTATCTGACCGCTCGTTTACTTTGACTGCACGCTTCTCCCGACAGGACCCCTTATCATGTGTGAGCAGTGCAATAATATAATAAATAATACAAGCATTAATTACTTCATTGTATAGCAGATCACACAAACCCAACTGTGACTTGTTTCTTCTGCAAATGAGTTGCACCAGAACAATTATATGAACTGTGCAGCTTTTAGCTTCGGTTAAAATTTCTGTCACTTAATGTAACCGAAAATCTTTCTTTCCCAATGACAGCTCAGAAAAGGAGGATGAAAAAAAGCTCTCTTCATCCCTCTTATGCACATTTTCCAAAAGCTTTGCTTCCCAAGATAAAACATACAAGGTCTGCAGATACGCTCACAGCCCTGCACAAAATTGCACTGCCGTGACCCAATTTGATCACATTTCTAGCCTTGTTTTTTTTGCATAGATGATCAGTCGTTAGTTCACCTTTTTTTTTTATTTTTTGCATGATTTTCACTTTAAAACCCACACATTTTTTATTAGCTGATGCAAATTAGAATTGCACTGACTTCACAGACTACAGACAAGGTAACAGATTGCTCCACTAAAAAAGTAACAAGCTTTTTTCCCCCAAAGGAAAATTAGCTGCATATGGCAAGAGTAGGATCTGCAACTTTAATAAAAAAGTCATATTTAGTGAAAGTAAAGCTCACTTACTCAATGACTTAACAAAGTTTGCTTAAAATACTAATAACTGTAGCAGAAGTAGCACACAAAAAAAAAAAAAAAAAAAAAGACAAACATCTTCATTATCTATTGATAATGCCTCGTGTTGTCAAAGAGATCTTAGACTCTTCTACATCAATGTGTCACTTCATTAAAGTCATCGCAAACATCATGTGGAAAATTAATTCCAACATATGCATATACTTACTTTAAAGAAAGCTCAAGGTTGGTACTAAAAGCAAGACCTTGTAATACAGTATTTTGTTCATTCAGATGGCCCAACAGATAGACCTGATTCCTAAACCCTAAGATTACATTCCCAAGAGCAGAATAAGGACCATAACTTACCGATGTTAGCCTAACTCTACACAACAAGGGAAGTGTATCATTACACATGACGTTTAATATCTAGCATAGACCTAATCCGTGTAGATCCTAGTTGTCTCTGAAGTATTCTAAGACACTCAAATCAAATAATCAAAAAAAAAAAAGAAAAAGAAAAAAAGAAAGCCCTGTGGAATAAGGATAATCACATTAGCATTCATTATTCTCACAACTCATTTCTCCCACCCATTGCAAAACTCAAACAAGCTAAATGTGTTCTCACTCAAATGGCATTTTAAAAATGGCCAATGTGTGTTCGACAAAAACTAAACGCGACTATCGTCTTCATATGTCACTCAGCTTCCTATTTCAGGAGCTCTGCAGACAAGACAGTAAGGCAAACAACCATGTTCTTATTTGTATTCTCGTATCACAATCATAAAGTTTGCAAATAACATGTGAAACATTAAAATTTCACAGAGCCTTATAATCCCAAATATATTTTCTGCTAGATATTCTACGCAACATCCCAGACAGACATCAAGCAAGGTATCCAAGTGGTTGAGATGAAAATCACCAAGCAACACATGCCAATTGCTGGGTCTGAAAGCAATGAGTTAAGAGGGCATGAATCCAAAACACCACAGAGGAACTGCTACTTCAAAGGAAAGAAGCCTTCGCTCTTCGTAAGCGGTCATTATAAGTTACACATTTCTCATCAGAACTTCTGCAATACCTTCTCGTAGCTTGGACATACTAAATTTAAAATAACCAAAGGAGTTAATCTCAAAGTCCTCCATCAACTTCAGGTGTTTACAGCGCTGTATGATGCTGACTGGTGGTGTTACACACTAATAAGTGCTGTTACATTCTGCAGGCGGCTGAAACTGAAGTATGGAGGTATTATTTTACCAACTATTATCCACTTCACAGAGAGATTGTGAGGTCTGACTTTTGGGCTTGACGGAGAATTAGTGAAAGCACCCAGCTCAAGTAACTTCAGGTCCACAACGCGGAAAGCAAAAGAGGAGACCTCACCTTCAGAAAGCACTGGTAACGCATCACTTATTAACCATCCTGAAAATTCCCACCCATATCCTGCAAAAATCCTTCCAAGTCAAGGACCCCAACGCTAGTGCTAAAGCAAGGCCTTCGGGATCTTTTTCAGTAGAGAGTTCTGCACGAGGTTCGCACAGCCACAACTCTCCTCCCTCGAGACGCGCGCTGACAAACTGCAGGGAGCTCGTGCTCTGCAGCACGCTTGGAGATCCTCTTGTACCAAGCGTAAAACACAACCTCTCTTCTAACGTACAGCGGTGCTGTTCCTAAGCTTTGAACAGTAAAAGTCAGATGAAAGCTTAGCCTTAAAAGTAATAATTTGTAGGAAGTGTTAATGTGTAAGATTTTAATTAAAATAACATTATAATGTATTTTAACCTGACTTGCTATCGTTAAAGAATTCAAACACCCATATTTCATGGAATGACAGAAGCAAAAAACAACGGCTAGTTCAAACCACATTAAAGCGGTTGGTTACTTCAGCCCTAATACTCGTAGCACTGCCGATGAACAAAATGAGTGCCGCTTATAGCGTTCATTTCATTCAACAATCTCTGGAAGACTTGTATTTGCTCTGTATTTCTTTCCAATATAGCCTAAAAGAATCCAAGAGGACAAAAATTTGTTGGATGACTTCAGCGGATAAAGCAAGTTTTTCAGCGCGATAGCATCGTTCTGTAAGCAAACGCTGGGACAACGGAAAACAGCCTCTCAGACAGCACATTTCTTTTCAGGGCTTAGAATTCACAATAAGGCAAAACAAAAGCAAAATGAATATACAGCCTGCAGATTACAAAACAATAAAAAAAAGATGTGCATCTTTATCTAAAGGGGTAGCTATACTTGCAATATGCTGCATTTCTTCTAGAGATGAAGAGCAGGACTTCAACATATAATTAATCTCTGTTCCTTGTTTTGACCACATGCAAATCTTTGCCAGAAGCTAATTCCCTGATTCCCGTGAACTCAATTCCAGTCTCTGCATCTGAATCAAACTTTGCTGCACTGGCATTCCACATTAGGAAGGAGCTTCACAAATCAAATGAAAACTTACATTTCCTTCCGTGAATAAATCCCAAAGGTCTTATGACTTATTGGCACCAAGAGGTGTCCGGTTGGAGTAGCTACACTAACGCGAGCCGCGACGTTAGATGCGCTGGATGGGTTGTAAAGAGGGTGTTAGGATAAACCAACTTTGGATGAAACAGGTGTCCCATAACTGCACTGGTAAGTTTGTACTAATGCACGTCTGCCTTATCGATCAGCATAAAAATCCCTCCTGGAACCACACTGGGCACGTCCACGTGTTCACTATTCCTCCTGGTTTTGCAGTATGCTATCAAAGCAACATGGAATATTTCTCCCCTGTACTTTCAAAATGCACCTGTGTTACAGGGGGATTTTCTATTTAATCTTTAATGTGCAGCAGCTCCTTTTTCTCATATGCCTAAGACACCCATATTAGAAAAACGATCCAACCTTGACCAAGATTGTTGGCAACAGGTACTGTCCCTCCCCCTGCAACTAATGCTGGAAAAATAATTTATTGCTGACAAGGAAAAACATTCTGGTACAGTCAGTTACATCTCTGAAACATAACAAGGAACAGAGGGACCTATATAGAGGATATATTTGCCAAAATAACACAAACTCATCTCCATTTGAAACAGATTAGAATGGATTCAAGATAGACTTTGCATTAAAAGAATGCGCAGGAACTCCATTATTTGGAGCACGCTAACAGTAGGATGCAGAAAAAGGCTGACTGACATCATTCACCCCCCCACTCTCTCTCCTTCTAGAGCTCATCTCTTCATCCTACCACGTAAAAGAAGCAATTCTCCCTACAAACTGCTCTCCCCCTGAAACCAAACCTTCCTCCCACCAGCAGGATTCAGTTTTTGATGACTCCTTTCAATTTTTCCCTTAAGCACCTAACAGCATTATCGCCTCCTGTGATCTCAACCCAAAAAAGTAAGTACTTGGAAACAAACACCACCCAATTAAACAAATTCAATTTCTGCAGCTCCGTTACAATACAAAAAGTCCTATTCAGGCAAAAGTTAGGTAAGACTAAACCAACATCACGCAATTACCATGACCTACTCCAATAAAGATTTTAGAATCAGAGCAGAAACAAATCCAGTGTTGCACCCATAAATTTGTGAAAAGGCTTTAAGAAAAGACCCTTTTAACTACTGAGACTGAAGTAATTTTAAACGACATTCCTGAGTTGAGGATAGACAAAAAAACATTAAGTAGCAATTCTTAATCAAAATAATGTTTGCAGATTAAATTTAGAAAATGACAAAGCGTTCCAAGAAGTGGAACTGTACTTCAAATGGGCTTCAGAGCTTTCAAATTTCTAAAGCTCAAGAGCAAGCAGATTTTAAAAGAACAAAGAAATATGATGCTACCTACTCAAATCCATCAAAAACACAACAAGAGGCCCCAATCTCAGCCAAATCATGTGTCGAGGATGATTCTGACAGTCTACAGGAATTATCACCTTTCTGGAGGTTTTTTGAGTGCTGTTTTCTCTCTTCTGTCTTATTTTGTTCTTTGGAGTCACAATTTTAAATTCTCCTTTAAGGCAGCTTAAACCTGAAAAATAAAAGTAGGAGCTGAGCCACACAATGACACAGAAGAGAGAAAGGGAGAATAAAAATGGTTAATATCGAAGCAATAGCAGGTCGAAATAGGAAGAGCCTTCAAAAATTAGGAAGGAAAGGGTGATTTAACTAAATCAGGATCTCGACTCAAAAAGAAGGGCACTCTCTTGGGACGGAGTCGAGAGACAGCAGCAGCGGGACCGCTACCTTGTCAAGCCAGCTCCTCCAGAGAATGGAAGTAAAAGATAAGTACTGAAGAATGGGACAGGAAGTAACCCAGAAAGCAGAGCTGCTGGGAAATCAAAATCACTCCCTTGCAGGAGTTCATGCTTCAGGAACCGTCAAGCGCATACTAAAAAAAAAAAAAAAAAAAAAAAAAAAAACCCAAC
>JAAGAY010013099.1:0-14152 GCA_011801015.1 Ardeotis arabs | reverse complement strand
TCGTGCTGCAGCCTCGCAGCCCTTTTGCCGGGCACCCTCAGGGCCGGACACCCCGGGGAGACTGTGCCAGGGGAGCAGGCACAGGGCTGGGCGCAGAGCAGAGCTCCTTCTTCGGCTCTCTCCTGCCCCGGGGCCCTCTCTGCAGCCCTCCCTGCTCTCTCCTGCTCTAGATGGCAGCTGGTTAGCTGTCTACGAAGAGGAAGAGGAGAGCGTGGACTGCATCCAGGCTTTTCTTGAGAGCCCCTACAAGGTAACCGTGGCCATTTCCCTGGCAGCTGAGCCTGCATCTCCTGATGCCCCCCCAGCTCTGCTGCCTGCTGCCAGCTGCTGGAGGGCTGCTGGCGGGGCAGAGCGGCTGCCGTCCAGGTCTCCCCCAAGGCACGGCACCCCCCGTGCTCTGGGCGTGCTGGCCACGTGGCTCCCTCTCTCACGCTCCCCCTTGTCTCCCTGTCCCCTGGCTTCCAGCACAAGGCCCAGAAGATGCGCTTTCTGCAGAGCATCCGCAGGCTGTGCAGAGCTGCCAGGCACAAGGGCTTGTGGCAGGGCCTGGACGTCTTCTGCCACGGACTGCAGCTGGCAGAGGAGATCAGGGTGAGCGGACACCCGGCGGGTGTGGGGAAGGAGGCAGGGCCCCCGGGCACGGGCACGCTGTGACGGCAGCGCTGGAGCGGGGAGGGGGCGGTGGCAAGCGTGCATGGAAGCCCAGCTGCACCCGAGGGGACCTGAGTGCTGCTGAGAAGCCCTGCCAGCGCACGTCCCAGCACCCAGTGCCTCAGGGCGGCATTCTGGGGGCTGCAGGCAGGGTGGGGGGCAGAGGGGCTCTGGCAGCCCTGCCGAGCAGTGCCAACGTTGCCGGCACGGGGTGCTGCTGGCTGACAGCTCCCATCCCGCTTGTGCTCCGCAGGCACTGCTGCAGGAGGAGCCCAAGGACCGCCTGCGCACGGCGGTGCGACAGCAAGCCATGCTGGCCATCGCTGCCTTGAGGTACCTGCCCAGCCCCTGCCTCGGCTGGCACCTCTCCACAGCCATCGCCCTGGGCCAGGCCGGGGCAGCCCCCATCCAGGCCGAGTCAGACAGTGCCGGCTGCTGGGCCTCTGCTCTCCTCTGCTCAGCCGTTGCCCGGAGGCTGGAAGGCATCAGGACTGTCCTCTGGCCAGGGCCGGGCTCGGGGAGGGAGGAGGTGCCTCCAGGCAGGGCTCCCCCCACAGCCTGGGTCCTTCCCAGGGACCCCTTCCCCAGAGGTGCCTGGAGGCACAGCTGCCGGCGCCTGTGTCCCACTGGCCCCTCTCTCTCTTTGCAGCACGGTGGGGACGGTGCTGGAGGGCAAAAAGCAGCCCCTCTTACACACCTGCTTCACCAGTGTCTTTGAGCTTCCTCCAAAGGAGGAGATGCGGGGCCTGGACATCTCCCTCTACCACGAGGTGAGCACTGGGGAGCTGCAGCAGCTCTGGGTACCCTGGGGCCACCTGCCCGCCCTGTGCCAAGAGACGACCGGACGTGCAAGGCCGGGCAGGCCCATGGCTTTGCTTTCCCACTCGGATGCTTCGCCTCCTTCCCGTGGGCCTGGCCACGTGCGGTGCTGCCGGCTGCGCTGCCCACAGCAGCTTCTCTGCCCTCAGGCCTCTCCCGGGCAGCACGAGGCAGCGCGGGTGTCCTCCCCTTGCACAGGGAGTTCAGATCCGTCTCCTGGGCGCGAGAGGGACCGCCAAAAGTCTGACACCCCCCTTTGTCCTCCCTGCAGACCCTGCATGCCATGGACACCATGCTGCAGACTTTTGTACTCGGCTCTCCCGCCTCCGGCCTCAGCAGGGAGCTGCAGAATATCTTGCAGGTCTGGTACGGGGAAACGCGTGGGGTTGGCAGGGGCTGTTCGGCACCCTGGAGGGAAGAGTGTCCACTCTTGAGCGGACAGTCCCCGTCCCAGCGCCGTGCACAGACCACGCTGCAGGGAGGGTGCCCACCTCCCGTGGGGGAGCCTGCCAGGGGCTGCCCGTCGTGCTCTTCTGGAGCCCAGTGTCCACGGCTGCAGGCAAAGTCCCTCTCCCCTTTGCACATCCAGCAGAGCCTTGCCCGTGACGCTCCTGCGACAGCTCTGCCCCACACCAAAGCCGTGGGAGGAGGTGGACCCCTGCGATGCAGGCATCGCCGCGGTGGCAGCTGCTGCTGCTGTCCCCCTGCCTTGCAGCCCCTCGTGCTTTCCTCACGAGACCTGGAAGGGGCAAAGACCCACGGGGACCTGCCCGTCCTGCGCGAGGAGTCCCGCCCTGAAGCTCTGTTCTGCCGGCTTCCCAGGGGGCCATGTCCCCATCTCCCGCTGCAGACCCCCAGGGAGGCTCCTGCCTGCAAGCCCTGCCTCCACAGAGAGGGGGCCCGGGCTGTGTTCTGGGGGAGGGCACGGAAAGGAGCACTGGGGGTGGCATCTGCCTACCTGCCTGGCCGCAAGTTGGCCTGGGAAGTTTGTGCCAAGCCTGCGGGGGCTCTCGGAGCAGGCACCCCACGGCAGACGGCTCAAGCTCAGAGGAAGCCTGGGGCGGCTGCACGAGCCCAGCCGGGAGATCAGCCGTGCTGCTTCTGCTGGCACGGGCGGCAGCTCCCAGGGCACACCAGCAGCTTCTCTCCCCCCAGATGCTGCTGACCTCCGCCAAGTCTACGAGCGCAGCGGTGCGCGAGAGGGCCGTGGGGAGGATTCGGATGCTGACCTATTTGCTGGCCAGCTATTTCTCACTGGAGGTGAGGAGCCAGGCCCCTTCCAGCAAGCCGTCTCGCCTTCCCTGCACCCCAGAGCAGCTCGGGGGGGCCTGCGAGGCAATCCGGGCCGCAGGCTAGGGCACTCGGCAAGGCTGTGCCCTGAGGTGGGCCTCTTGGTCCCTCCCTTCCCCATGGTCTGCTCTCCCCAGTCCCGTCTCTGCCAGGAGCCAGCTCTGCCCCCGTTCCTGCACAGGACAGGACTGCCCCAAAAGCCTGGCAGGAGCCCAGGCCCGGCAGCTCCCCCTGCGCAGGGATGCTGCCCAGCTCTAGGGGTGGGAGCCGAGGTGGCAAGGCCCTGCAAAGCCATCATTCACCACGCATCCAGCCCAGGCAGACTCTTGGGTTCACGGCTTTGGCCCCAGCTGCCTCCCCTCAGCCCTTCTGATGTTCTGCCTCCCTCGCCCAGGGCTGCTGTCACTTTGCAACAGAGGAGGACAGCCCTGACTGCTACGGAGACATCCGTATCCCGATCCTGGGACAGCTGCTGGGACGTCTCATGCTTCTCAGCTCTTGCAAGGACCAAGACACCGGCTGTGCGGCTCTGGATGCTCTTCACCACCTCTTCGCGTTCATCCGGCAGCACAGACGTAAGAGAAGCTGTGGCAGGCTGTGTCCCTCCACATGCGCACACCTCGGCTTGTTTTCCTGGGCGTTGCGATGGACCGTTCTCGCGCTTGCTGGAGGCTTCCATGAATGTCAGCCAGCTGCCCTGACCTTCTTGGCCCTTGGCAGCTGCTTTCCATACGATCCCAGCTCTCTCACTGTGCTGCAGAAGCGGAATGCTCCCCTCAAGTACAGGATCTGTTTTCTGCTGCTCTCCTTCCTCGCTCCTCTCAGGATCTCAGTGCCGGCTGTTCTGTGGGCCCTGCAGCTGCAGCTCCCGTTGCTCACCACATCCCAAAACCACTTCTTCCCTGTCAGTGAAGAGCAGATCCAGCTGGGCCTCATGCCGGCTGCTCCCTCCAGTGCCTGTAGCAAGAAGCTGTTCCTTCTCCTCATCCTTCCTCGTCATTCCTGAGGAATGTTCCCATCTTCTTCCCATCACCCGTCACCCTTTGCTTTACACCCCCGCCCACCACCTCCTCCCCTGCCTGTGGGTCGTCACCTCCCTCCTCACTCATTCCAGCTTCCAAGCTCTTCATTGTTTAGGAAGCTTGTTAGCAAAACGCTGTGTCTCACCGACTCTGCTCTGTTTCCCCGGCATTTAGGCAACGCACTGCCAGAGGACCATCCAGAGTATCCCAAGTTGCAACGGAGATGGGATTTGGCGAGCATCTTGTCGCTCTCTTTGCTCGACAGCAGCAACGTGATGGCGGTAATGAGCTCCCCTTGCTGGGACGCTGCTCCGTGGCACTGGCAGGAGGCTTGTGTGAGCAGAGGGACCAGAATGAGTGAGGCTGGCATGGCCTTCCTTCTTTTCTTCCTTCTAGGTGTTTGGAAAATGCCTCGAGCCTTCTGAGAGGACAGATGTCATCCTCACGGCCATCGAGGCCATGACAGACAACAGCATTTATGACGAGGGGGCCAGCAGCATGCTGGACGAGGCTGTGAAAAATCCTTCTTCCTGGCTGACGGACGTAAGCGGCCTGTGGCTGGATCACCCTGCCCGTAAGCCCTTTCAGGGCTTGTTCCTTCCTCCCTCCCTTCCTCTCTCCCCTGCTCCCTCTCCCCAGTGTGTCGGGCACCGGAAGCTCTCTGAAGCCCCCAGAGAGGGAGGGGCAGGGCAGCAGTTTCAGTGGCGGCAGCTGGGGAAATGGCTGCGCTCCAGTGGCAGCACCGTCCTCACCTCTGTCCCCTCCAGGTGCCAAGGATCATGAGTGGCATCCGTGGAAACCTGGACTGCATCCCCGTGACACCAGCCCGGCACAGCCTGGATGCCCTCCTCCTCTTCCTGACCGACTGGCGCCCTGAGGAAGTGGTCAGGAGCTTGGTGAAGTGCTCTCCACCAGCTGACAGGTACTGGCCCCGACAGCCTTGAGGGCTCGTTCCCTGTGGGGAGAGGGGCGTGGAGACTCCGGCTGCCAGACCCATGGAAACCTGCAGGACGTCCTGGAGGAGCAGGGCCCTCCCTCCCACCGTGCTTCCCAGCCCGCGTCAGCCAGGTCCTCAGCAGCCAAAGCTGGCCAAGCCAGCCCACAGCCCCACCGCCACGCTCCTCCCTGCCCTCCAGGGAACCCCCTGGGCCCTCTCCTGCCCGCGTGGGCAGGGCCCCCGGGCACCCTGCGCAAGGGGGTGGGCAACCAGGGCTGCAGGACAGTCTGGGTCTGGGGGGGCTGGCCCTGGCCCAGCACGGGGGTCAGGTAACCCTGCCGACCGAACGCTCTGGCTTGCAGCGCTGCCCTGGCCGTGTGGGAGGTGATCTTTTCCCTGCCCCGGCCTTTGGAGAAAGTCTTGAGGGAGCTGCGCAGCCAACTCCAGAGCCAGCTGGTGTGCGGGCTGTTCGGCACCGTCCCAGATGACATCTGCATCCTGCACCTGGCTGTGAGTGACCGGAGCCTTGCTCACCTGCAGGGCTGTGCCCGCCCCCTCCCCTCCCATCTCCCCCAAACGCCGTTCAGCCGCTCCTCAGAGGCGAGAGGAGAGGCTGGCGATGGTCAGAGGACAGCAGGAGCCAACGCAGACACCGTGAAGCATGCGGCCAGGTGCAGGGCACGGGGGGATCCAGGAGGCCCAGCACAGGCAGAGCTGCCCCCAGGACGGGCTGTCTGGCCCCAGTGCCCTTGCCCTGAGCTGCCAGTGGGATCCAGGAGCCGCTGGGCACAGGGAGCCCTGCAGGCTCTGCCAGCCTTTCACTGCCGTCTCCGTTGCAGCTGCTGGCCGCCCGCAACGTTCGCTCAGAGGATTTTGCTGCCGTGTACAGTGAGCAGAGGTCTCTGCAGCACCCGCGCCTGGAGGTGCTCTCGCTGACGCTGCGAGGCCTCATCACGCTGTCACAGAGACCTGAGCTGGTGAGCGGGGCAGAGCCGAGCGGAGCCCAGTTGGCAGCCTGGGGCTGCTGGGGCAGTGGGTGATGTGGTGGCTTGGCCTTAGCTGGGAGGTGGGGTGATGGCTCCAAACACCTTCTCTTCGTGGAGGGGCCTGCTGCCGTCCTGGGGAGCTCTCCAGGCACAGAGGGTGACCAACCCATCGGCCCTTCGGGCTGCTCAGAAAAGGGGGTGGCTGAGCAGGGGGAGTCTTTGCTCTCCTACCACCTCTTCCCTCCCCCTGCTCTCCTCGCATCCCCATCAGTGTGTCCGTGGCCACCGCCAGCCAGGAGGCTGCTGCGGCAGTTCCCGTGCTTGCTGCCAGGAAGCCGGGCGGGAGGCTGGTGCTCAGCGCTTGGAGCATTTTGGCCAGGATGGCCTTTCACTGCTTCACAAAAAGGAAACGGTGTGTTTCACACAGGCAAGAAAAATGCAGGTCCTGCTGGGAGACGTCCTGGAGACCCTGCAGCATGCCAGTGAAGACATCCAGATGAAGGCCCTGCTTGTCTTCAGAAACGTGCTGGGTCATATGGAGAGGGAGAAGGCCAGGCACATCGCTCCGCAGCTGGTGGAGAAGCTGCTGCCGCTCTTCAGCAATGTAAGGCTGAAGGAGCGGGAGCCGGAGCCAAGGCCATGGACACGCTGCAAGGACAGCTGCCCGTCAGCCCAGCCCTGTGGCCAGCGCTGGGGCAGGGCTGCGCCCCTCCTCGCTCCCCTGGGCTCTGCAGCCCAGCACGGCTTCTCCCGGGCAGGTTCAGAGCTCCGGGTGCCCTGAGAGCCTACGCTGGGGCCCAACCCACCCCCTGTGCACAGCACCAGCAGCCCAGGTGCTGATCTCAGCGCTTCGAGGGCTCCTCAGCTGCGCTGCCAGGCAGGACCAGACGTTGTCCCCAGGCGCCGTGGCGGGGGGCTGAGGCTGAGCCAGCCGTGTGTGCCCCGCAGGGATCTTCACGGGCCAGCCCGGTCTCCTCTTCAGCCTGTCCCTGCGCACCTCCGCGCTGGGGCCGGTGTGGCTGATGGTGGATGCTGGGTGGTTGGGGAGCACACGGAGGCATCGGCACCACCTGATGGAAACCTCTTGTGGGGTCAGGGCCGTTCAGCCGCAGCTGCAGCTCTGGCCCACAGCCCTGTGTTCAGGACCAAAGCCCGGAGCATCTCCCCTCACGTCAGCCACGCCAGCGCCCTTGCTCAGCGTGGGCAGGGAGCAGCTGCTGCTCAAGTCCCCCTGTCCTCCTCCCTACCAGGGGTCCAGCCAAGTGCGGGAGCTCTCCATCAGTCTCTTTGGAGACACGCTGAAGACTGTGGTGTGGAGAAAAAAGAAAAAGATGAAGAAAGAAGTGCAGAGGGTCCTGCTCCCGCTGTTCCTCCACATGAACGACCAGATCGGGAGCGTGGCCAAGGTGCAGTGACCAGCAACCCGCAGCATGGGGATGGGCGTGCTGACCCCACGGGGGTGCCCTGGGCATAAGGGGAAAGGGCTGCTGGACGTCACGGGCTGGGAATGTGTCACCTCAGGGTCCCACTGCTGCCCTCCTTCCCTGCACTGGTCCCACCACTGCCTTCCTCCACCACAGAGAGGTGGTGCAGCACCCACAAGGGCTTCGTGGGGCAGGGAACGTGCTGGGAAGGGAGATGCAGCTGGAGGGGGACTGGCCCTGCATCCTGGGATCACAGCTCTGCCTGCCTGGAGCCTGGGCATCAAGGAGCTGATCCAGCGTCGGCTGGGGAGCCAAGCGTCCTGCTGGGGGATGCCCATGGGAGGTGCTGCTGGCTCCGTCCTGCCCCGGTGTCTGTGAGACTCCAGCCCTCGCTGCCCACACCTCTTTTGCCCTTCAGTCGGCCCCAGTGCTGTCAGCAGCTCAGCAGCTCTTGAGATCTCTGTTCTGCTGGCCGGCAGCCTGAGAGGCCTGGGGTGGTGGCTGCCCCGTGTCTCTGCCTTGGGCGTTGAATCCAGTTCAGACTTGGTCCCCCACCGCCCAGAACGTGCTGGGAATGGCTCGAAGCCTGGCTGAGAAGAGGAAGGGGACACCAGGTCCCCTTCTCTGGGCCCTTGCGCCACCTCTGAGCCTCTGCTTCTCTTCAGGCCTCCAGGGACGCCCTCCTAGCTGGTGCAGAGCTCCTGCAGCAGAAACAGCTCCAGGACCTGATCCAGACGGAGCAGACGTGGAGGATTGGAGAGTGCTTGGTGAGAACAACCCCCAGGCTTTAGGGCCCAGGCTGGACAAGGGCCACCCCGCAGGCCTGGGGCTGTGCAGCTCTGCCTTCCCTGCTCTGCTCCAGCCCAGAGCCCAACGCCTGGAGCGGCATCTTCCTTCCCCGCCTTCAAGCACTGAGCCCCCAGGAGCTCTTCTCCAGGCCCCTCTCCCGTCCTGGCTGCCCCCAGGCTGCTGAAGTCTCCTCCCTGCCCCACCCTGGCCCTGGCAGCAGGACAGAGGGGTCTCAGTACCTCCAGGTTCCCTCCGCCTGCGGCTCTCTCTGAACCCAGCCCCACAGGGCTGCTGGCTGGGGCGGGAATTGCCGGCAGGGAAGGGCAGTGCTGGTAGGAAGGGCTGCTCCAGCCGGCTGGGGAGGGTTGGTGCCAGCCCCGTGCTCTCTGCAGCTGGCGCACAACAGGAGCAGGGTGGAAGAGTACCTGCAGCAGAGCCTGCTGTACCTGGAGGACGCTCAGGCCCCCTTGCGCGAGGCAGCCGTCAGGTTCATCGGTGAGCCACAGCCCCCGGCGTCCCTCGTCTGGCAGCCTGGCCCCCTTCCCCACCGCTGCGCTGGCAGCAAGGGGCAGCCAAACCCCGGCTGCCCCAATGGGGGCCCACCCTCACACAGGTGGGCTCGCTGGGAGCCTCGCTCAGTCCCACGTCCCTCGGGGACTGTCCTTCCCTGGGGTCAGCCCTGCTGAGGGGGAGGAGGGTGCGCAGCCGCGCTGGCGGGGCCGGGGGCCGTGCTGCTGAGAGCGTTTTGGGGAGCGGAGGTCTGAAAGCAGCTTTGTGCCAGGGCTTGCCGCACGGCACCTGAGGGACCAGAGGGAGAAGAAGCTGTGGGAGATCTGCAACAGTGAGTAGGGGCCGTGCTGGTGGGGCTGGGAACAGACCTGGGATAGGTGCCCTGCTCCAGGAAACCCTGCAGGGACAGGGGAACATGCCAGGGGCATTTGGAGCAGCAGCTCTGAGCTGATCCCGTTGTCCCACCTGCTTCTCCTGGCCACAGAACGAGCGGGTGGCTCTGGCGTGCGCTGGAGGGGGTGCCTTGGGGTCTCTGCAGACAGGGGCCTTTCATCTTGTCTCTTTCTTTCTGTCACAGCCCTCAAGTGCTTCCAGAAAGACCCCGAACCCTCGTTCTCTTCCCTCATCTCTCAGACCATCTTAATCCTGCAGTCTCAAATGGAGCATCCGAGATCGGAATGGGCCATGCCAGCGCTGTGCTCCCGCCTCTTCAGAGCCAGGCAGAGGTGGTATTCTCCAGGGAAAAATGCCTGCCTTTGATTAAAGATGGATCAGCCAGCCCAGTGTCACGGTGCGGTTCGAACAGGGAGCACTCTGAGCGTGCTGAGCAGACAGGCTCGTTCCACAGCCTGCAGGACAGCCCATCCCTCGGCACAGACCGGCCGCTGTTTGCTGGAGAAGTCTCCCCCTGGGCGAGGCTTTTCCCCCAAAGTAGCTCTGTTTGTTCCACCCCCGGGGAAGTCTTTTCTGGAGGGAGGCCGAGGGCAGCGAGGAAATGGCAGCCCCTGGAGGAATCGGGGTTGCCTGGAGCGCTGCCCGATGCCCTCCCTTTCCAGCAGCCCACGGCAGCGCAGCACACGCTGACCCGGGGTGTCCTCCCCACAAAGCCCCAGTTGCCCCACTGGAGCACAAAAACCCGGGGGGGAGGAAGGGGAGAGGCGCTTTAGGCAACCTGCCCCCTCCTGAGACAGCCCACAGCACGAAAAAGCGCTCGCATCCGGCCAAGTGGGCGAGTCTTCTGACAGAGCTGGCTCCAAGTCGATGAATGACGTGTTACAATTATAACCACATCCTGCATAACTTGAAATCCTGGTGTGAAAATATGAACTGCTAACCTGGAGAGAAAGAACGGCAGAGTCATAACTTGTCCATGACAAGGTCCCTTCAGAATGCCCCAGCAGGTGCTGAGATGAGTCGGACGGGTCCATCCTGAGGGAGCACAGACACCCCAGCTGGAACCAAGAGAAGGGGGCTTCAGGAGCTGGAAGCAGAGCGATGAGCCAAGACCAGACCTGGCAGGAGAGAGGCGCAGATTTCGACCAGCGAATACAGCCAGGGCGAGTGTTGACGGCATCCCTCGACCACCGGAGGACTCGCGAAGACCACCAGCAGGAACCGTGGTGCTCGTGAAGAGGAACATTTGCAGGATGTGTTTATGTAAATTATTTCTCAGGAATCTGTGGAGTATGTATGATGTAGCAACATCTCTTCTCTGTGATTTTGTTCGTTGGAGCACTTGTGGCGCAGCGATCCCCAGCGCTGCCCAGCGCTGCTGCTGGATACCTGCTCAACAGGTATTTTGGGCTCTGGCTGCGAAGGGAACTCCTTTGTTTCAGCTGGCGACCCAGATGGGGCCCTCTCTGCTCGGCTGCAGGACCCCTTGAGAAAACGGTCCCCTTGGGCGCCCCCGGGAATTTTCCCGCAGGAACTCCTCACCTCAGTTGGATCACTGCGGGGACAGACAAGGAGCATCTGGATAAAGGTGTTCTTTAAATCATTTTGGGGGCCTGGCATCAGGGAGCTGTTCATAACCCGTGAGACGAGCTCTTACGGACAACAGCGAACACCGGGTCGCTAGCACCTCACTGGTCTACATTTGGGAACATTTCGCACATTTCGGTGTGCGCTTGGGAATACTTCGGTGTTCATTTGGGAACATTTCGGTGTTCATTTGGGAACATTTTGGTGTGCGCTTGGGAATACTTCCGAGTGTTCATTTGGGAACATTTCAGTGTTCATTTGGGAACATTTTGGTGTACGCTTGGGAATACTTCAGTGTTTGTCTGGGCTCTCTTCGGTTCTGATGCTGGAAATTGTGCTCTCGGATCTCGCAATTTTGGTTTCCTGCTCTCGGATCTGGTAATTTCGGTCATATAAAAGATGGTGAAACACTGTTGAAAATCTGTATGTATGTATGTGTGAGTGAGTGAGACACGCAATTACGCACGAAGCGAGTGCGGAGTCTGGATCCATGGTTCTGTTATTCCACGAGGAAAACAGCCAGAGAAGGATAAAGCGAGAGGATAGGAGTGAATGGGGATTTTAAAAAATTTCTATTTTGTTACGGTTGTGGAGTATTGTTGGTAGTGATTACAGTAATAATTTGTGTTTGTCACAGCTGTTGTAAAGTAACTCCCGGTTGTATAATAGAATGGGTGGTCAACAGAGCGGGGGAATTTTGGAAAAGAGTCCGTTAGGACGTATCCTGGCACATTGGAAAAATATTGGGAGGCCACCGGGAGGGAACGTAAATAAGAAAACTTTAATCAAATATTGTAATCAGTGGTGGCCGTTATATAAATTGGATGATGAAGAAAAGTGGCCGAATACTGGAACTTTGAGTGACAGTACTTTATTGCAACTGATGCTGTTTCTCAGAAGGAATGATAACTGGGATGAGGTGCTATATGCTGATATGTTTTTCACTTTAAGAAATCATCCTGAGTGGCAAGAGGAATGTGGTATAAATTTGGGCCCTCGGGATCCCCTTGTTTTGGCATTAGAAAAGGACAAAAAGAAGGCACAAGGAAAGTTGAAGAGATGTTGTTTAGCATGCAGTACTGGAGAAAGATGCCTGAAAGTAAAGGAGCGGGGAGGTGAAGAAAGGGTTGAAGATGAGGTACTGCCACTTCCTATATTACCTGCGGGGTTTTCGGGTGAGGAAGGCGACTTGGGAGAAGGGGCAGGGGCAGTGGGAGGATCAGCCCCGATTACTGCCCGAACTCGTAGTCAAACGGGACCAATTCTCCAGGCGCCGCTGAGAGAAGCTATGGGACCGGTGGGGCCGACAAGAATTAAAGTGCCTTTTAATGTGGGAGTTTTGGACGCTTGGAAGGAAGTGGTTAAAGGTTGTAGAGATGACCCGCTGGGAATTGTCAAAAGATTTGAATTGATAATCAAAAATCAGGACCCAGACTGGAAAGATCTAGACATAACGTTAGATGCAATGACTGCGACTGGGAAACAGCTCATTCTAAAAACCGCCCGAACTCACGTCCCGGCTCAAATCACAGCCGGAGCGTTGGCAGGGGGAGCTGATCAGCGTGTTCCGCTGACTGACCCGAACGGGGATCCAAACGATAACGCAGACTGTCACATACTGAAGCGATATCAAGACTGGATAAAGGTTGGATTGGAGAACGCGATCCCAAAGCTGTAAATTGGTCAGCGCTTTATGCTGTGAAGCCAGGGCAAACAGAAACCCCCACGGAATTCTTAGACAGACTGCAGTTGGCAATGCGTAAATTTACCACTTTAGACCCCTCCTCTGAGGTAGGGCAGCAACAACTGGAGTCATTGCTTTTGGGACAGTCATCGGAAGATATTGGAAGAAAACCCCAAAACCTAAAAGAGCCTGCAGTGCGGGATCTGGAGAAGTTAACTGAAGAGGCCTGGAGGTGTATGGGAATAGGGAAAATAATGCTAGGAGAAAATTAAGTAGAGCAATCGCCACGGCAACAGTCGCGGCGTTAGGACAACAAAGTGCAGGACCCCAGAGACCCCCTGGGGCAGAGGTAGAGGAGGGTCTCCTGTGGGAGCTCGAGGGGGTTTCCGAACAACGTTGCAACCAGACCAGCGTGCTTACTGTGGAGAACAGGGGCGCTGGAAAAGGGAATGCCCTCAATTAGGAAAAATAAAGCCTGCAGTGATTGCTGAAGTCAAACGATGGGGACCTGGGGAATCTGCCTTAGCGGATCCGCTGGTTAAATTAAAGCCAGGGAACCAGAACGAGGAGGTAGAATTTTTAATAGATACGGGTGCCTCGTATTCCGTATTAAATCAAGAACTACTACCCGCGGATCATGATTTTGTAGCGGTAATAGGAGCCCCTGGCCAGCAGAAGAAGGCTTTCTTTCTACAGCCAGTTAAATCAAGACTGGAAAACAAATGGGGATTCACAAATTCCTTTATGCACCAGAATCTCCGAAGCCTTTACTTGGACGGGATTTATTGGAGCAATTGGAGGCACACATCATTTTCGAAAAGGGTAAAGTAGAATTCAAAATAAAAGATGATCGATTAATTGAAGTCTTAAGTTTGGCTGTGATTCAAATTGAAAAACAAACTGAGGGTACCCCGGAAATTGGAGAAATCCCAGATCAAGTGGATCCGGGGGTATGGGCTTCTGGGAGTGCTGGTAAAGCAAAGAACGCTGTACCGGTAAAGGTGGAATTAAAACCTGGTTCTGGTACAGTTAAAATAAAACAGTATCCTTTAAGGCTGGAAGACCGAAGGGGTATAAAAGAAATAACTGAGAAACTCTTAGCGTTTGGGTTACTGATCGAATGTGAATCAGAATACAATACCCCAATTTTACCAGTAAAAAAGCCGGATGGGAAATAGAGATAGTACAAGGCTTAAGGGCAGCAAACAGAATTGTGAAAGATCTCTGTCCGGTAGCAGCAAACCCATGTGCCTTGTTAACTAGCCTGACAGAAACGTATGAATGGTTTGCAGTATTGGATTTAAAAGATGCATTCTTTTGCCTCACCTTGGCTCCTGAGAGCCACCATCTATTTGCCTTTGAACAGGAAAACCCCGATTCGGGACGTAAAACTCAGCTCACTTGGACAGTGTTACCCCAAGGGTTTAAAAACAGCCCTACAATTTTTGGAAACCCATTGGCAAGAGAATTGGAACTTTGGGAGAGGCCACCAGGCAATGGTATTCTTCTGCAACATGCAGATGGCATTTTAACAGCTACGGAAAAGAGAGCAGAGCATAAAGAATGGACTGTGAGTTCGTGGCACTTCCTTGGATTACGTGGTTATCGCGTGTCGTTGCAGAAGGCCCAAATCCTGGAGAAGGATGCGGTCTGTTTGGGATTCCTGATGTCCCAAGGACAACGACAGCTCGGAAACAAAAGGAAAGAGGCCATCTGTAGGGCTCCAGAGCCAACTTTGAACTTTTCTGGGAATGACCGGTTGGTGTCGCCTATGGATTTATAATTATGGGCTGTTAGTGAAACCTTTATATGAACCACTGAAAGATAATCAGAAACAATTAATCTGGACTGATGGGGCCAAAAGGGCATTTAAAGAGTTAAAACTAAACTTGACGAGAGCCCCTGCTCTGGCTTGCCAGATGTGACAAAACTCTCTTGGTTGTTTGTGTATGAAAAACAAGGAGGGGCCTGGGGAGTTTTAGCCCAAAGACTGGGACCCTTAAAGCGAGCAGCAGCATATTTTTCCAAGAAATTGGACGAAGTCAGCAAAGGATGGACAG
>JAAGAY010013097.1:0-31267 GCA_011801015.1 Ardeotis arabs | reverse complement strand
TTTTTTTTTTTTTTTTTTTTTTTAACATAAAGGGTTCAAAACTTACATCAAAGTTGTTCAGAGCATAAGCCAGCTCTCCACCTCCCCCCTGCTGCTGGGCAGCATCGTCTGAGGCAGTCGCCTGAGCCGCGTTGGAGATGCCCGTGACCGCCTGCTGAAGCTGTTTGTAGATCAAGTCCCTGTTAGCTTTGTAAGCGGCGACGTCAGGGTGCTGCAGGCAGGCCTGCGACGCCGTGTAGAGAATGGGGACGTTCTTCTGCAGAATTCCTCTGGCTGCCGCCATCTGATCACGGTGTCCCACATCTTTCAATTCCTATTAAGAAAATTAAAGGAAGAAAAGCATTTGAGAACATTCCCCACACTTAATATCCATACTTTTGTCTCCTTGCATCTCCAAAAGACAGGCAGGTTCTTTGTCTAGTATGCTCAGATCTAACTAGCTCCTGATGGAGTATCCCGATTCCTAAGGGCTCAACTAATTTCAAAACACAACAGCTTCATAAAGACCAAAAGAAGAAAGAAGGTAGTACTGTAGGGCGATTCACAACTCCACAGTTCAAAATCTTTTGCTCCTCTCCAAAGCAGAGGACCAGCATTTTGAAAGCTGGTAACACCTTTGTGTTAAAGCTGGTAAATCAGGACGCTGAAGTTGCAGGCACACATTTTTCTCCTCACTCCTTTTACATTACATCTTAAAAAAAAAAAAAAAATCACAATGAAATCTAAATCCTCAAAACTGAATACCTTACATTTTCAGATAACTTAGGAACCAAGCTAATTTTTAACTATCAAACAAACAAGAGGCTTCCCCTGCAACCTTGTCTTGCACTTGCACAAGAAGCAAGATCCTCTTTAAATTAAACTCCAAGGCTCACAACCAGAATGTTTTCTTTAATCATACCTAGAAGATGGAGTTTACTCTCCTCAAGAGACTCCGGCACTTAATTTTAGAAGAACAAATATATCATCTCATTCAACTTCTTGTTCATCTCCAGTGAGATGAAATTAATCCAATGACTGTAATTACCGCTAATTTAAGATTAGTGAGCAAGTCCATACGTCTTTTCCCAAACACTCCCTGCTGCAATTCTCTAGGGCACCATCACCTCTGTTTTGGAATAGAAGCACTATGATTAGACAAAGCTTCTGAATCTAGCACAAGCAGTTCAGTTTATAAAAGGAAGAATGAACACCGTTATTAGCAGTATCATCATTTTAAAGTTACCTCTTAAATCTAACAAAAAGGTGATGAAAATGAAAAAGAGGATTGCCTTACTGAGAAAAGGAATAAAAAACCTGACAGAATCTTCAAAATGAATGGGCAATAGGCGACCTCTGTAAGATACACACTAAGCAGGGAGGGCACTCTGAGCAGGCTCACAGATTTACAGATTTAGTACAACCACTTCCCACAGCGTGGAACAATCCATCACAAAGCAGTTTAAGAACATTTATTGCACTGCCATCACAACCCTACTCCCATTTGCTGCAATCAGATTTTAGATACATAACCAAGCGGCAATCCATTTTAGACTGAGCCCAGTTTCTTTTCAAAGATGAATCTGTGCAAAACAACCAGGCAGTGTCAGAGATACACAAGCAGTTTTGGTTTGTACATACCGGCAGAACAAACAAACAAGAAGTGCTCTACAAGAATTACGCTGTTTCTGATAAACAGCACTGCCCACACCTCTGCTTTCTTTTGAAAGCTTACCTACACAAGACTGAGTCACAACAGCGCTACTGAACAAAGCAAGTTTTACACCCAGTTTAAGGTTAAGCACAAGCTATCCAAACCCAGAACATACACATAAACAGGATTGTAAACCCCTTCTCAAACGGGCATTTCGGCATCGCCACTCACTTTCTTGGGAAGAGCAGCAATCCCGTGCCTAGCCACAGCTTTTCCTCCCTGCTTACACGGACACGTTCAGCCCACCCATCCGTGCGAACGACAAAGGCAGCGTGGTCCAGTGCTGAGCGCACCAGGCAGAGAGTCACATCTCAATTCTCCTTCCTTACCCACACCTGCACTGCTTCAAAATGGGAAATTTAAGTGTTGGGAAGCAGCATTTCATGAAGGTACTAAAGCATTAACACAAATGCTACTAGAACAAATTCCAACACCAGCTGAGCAGACTTTCTGCTTACCAGGCAAGCTCAAATTTCCTGAACACAGTGGAGTGCAACACAAAGTACTCAGCAATAAAAATAAAGTTTTAAAAAAAAAAAAAAAAAAGAAGTATTAGCAGCAATGGGTACTGTAAAAAGCAGAAAGGCTGCCTATTTGCTTATTTTGAAAAAGAAAAAGAAGAAATAATATACAGAAGAGCGGGCTGTCATTATACCTGTTGTCTTTTGGCTGCCATTATGTTAAGCTTGTCCACTTCTGGTTTGAGGGCTTTGTACAGGATACCCAAATCCTGCTCCGTGCCAGCGTTTCTTAGTTTCAGGATACCTTCTTCCACCTAAAAGGATATAGATTCACATATTTTTCCAAGTAATACAGTTCACTGTTCCAGAAGTAATTCAGAATGTACTTCATAGCCGACAGAGAAAGCAATCTTCCTCTGCCCCCTTTATTTTTTGGAGAGGTATTTCACAGGCTATTAGGACTCAGGGCTTAGCTACTACTTCACAGTCACCAGCTACCAGAGACATTTGGAAGAGTACGAAGGTGCCCAGGGCCCCGGCAGAGCTGTGGCAGCAGCCGAAGGGCACAAGCAGTATTCTCAGAGTGCTGCTGCAAACGCAGGCCCAGTATCAAATCTCATTTCATTTCAAATTATCTGCAAACCACCCACCCACCCTCTCGCTTGTGGGAAGAAAAGGCTTCCTCAAATATTCCACATTCCTTCTATTTAGTCTACCGAAGCTACACATGCCTAGTAGCTACAAGGGAGTTATAAAAAAAGCCAAATTATTTATTTAAGATTAAAAGAGCTGGCTATAACCTGCACTTGCAGACCACAGTGCATTTAGACTCAATACTAAAAGTTCAGAATGAAGTGCAACATAATGTCAAAAGCTGACAGTGAGTGTAAAAACAAATGACAACATCCATTGCACAGGTTTTGCTCTGAGAAAAAGCCCTAAAAACCTCCCTGGTCCAGAAGCAAGCCGCTGACTGTGTGCACGCCGGGGTCAGCACACACGCGTGAAACAAAGCCACGCGACAGACCTCACCCAGAGTGCCAGGTGTGGCCAAGTGAATCGCAGCGAAGAATTACACTTACGACTTTCAGTTGAACAAGCAGCTTGTAGACATCTGCCATGTCAGCCAAAATCAGCAGGCGAGTAACGGCGGAGAGCAGGGCACGCGCCGCCCGGACCATGTTCCCTCGTTTCACAGAGGAGCAGGGGTCATCTGCGAACTCCCCCGACGCGCTCTTCATCAAGTCACCTGCACCAGGGGAAGAAGACGGTCTGACTTTAACACCATACAGCATTTCTTACGGGGCTGTGAGGACTCCTGGGCAAGCCAATCTAAGTTTTGAAAACAAAACGTGTTTGCTTAAACACAGCCAGCAATTAAGACTGCACGCAGCCACCTCTCAGTGTGGTTACCGCATGGTATCAGGGTAGAGGGGCTTGTGCAGGGAGGAAGGGCTGGGAAAAACCACTTTGGTCCTTATTTCCAGTGGTACAGGTGTTTCAACACACCAGAATCCTCTGGAGAGGCAAATTCAGCGTGCTTTTGCAGTTACATGCAGGACTGCAGCTATTTCACAAACTACAATGCTTTCAAAGCTTCAGCAAAAGCTTTGATTCGTGTGTGTGTAGGAGTTAAGCAGAAAGCAGCAGAAAGCACTGTAAACACAGAAGGAAATGCCATAGCTCCTGGGACCGTAAACAACTCCGAGCGATGACCTGGCTGGATATGCCCTGGTTTGCATTCAAAGCAAGGCACCGCTTCGTAAAACGCTTCAGCGTTTCATAGCCTGTGGGTCTGCATCTGGTGCAGGAGGGAAGAATTTGGGTTTCAGATGGTAACAATGCAATTGGCTAACTATGAAAAGCACAGGCCGCTTTACGCAGCTAGAGAAATTCCTCCAGAAGGCATTCAGAAAGCATAAAATAACGTCTGCGTATAGTCAGAGGAGTAAATTTTGGATTTCTCCCCGGCTTCCTGGGGCAGCATTTCACTTCCAGTACCACAGTTCCTACGCAGCAGTGAGCTTTGGCATCCACATTATTATTATTATTCTCGGATCTCTTTGCATCTCAAAGATTTTGTGAACAGCTAGGATTTAGTTTAGAAAACGCTAGGTACTCGAATCCAAAGATTTGCGGGCAGCTGGAGATAACCAGAAAGCAGGCGAACCGTGTTATCGCTCACTGCGGTGTCAGAGGCTTCCCAAACCCCTATCAAAAAGCGTCCACACGGCAAAACAGAAATAGCACATCTCAGATAAGGAAAGAGCCTCCACTAGCGTTTCACAAGTGAACGCTGACGGGGCCTGCCATGGAGCCCGCTACCAAGCGGGGCTGGGCGAGACTCGCACCGAAATCTCGATGGTGCAGTGGCATCACCCTGCCAACGGCGTGCCGGCTCCCACTGCTAGGTGAGCAGCGCAGCCCATCCCCAGTATGGGAATTGTTTCTATTTTCTTTAAATGACTTTTTGGGTTTTTAACTACTCAGAAATACCTGCAACTGGAGAGCCTGGGGTTAACCATCCGCACGCTCACCATTCAGCGGAGTCTGAGCGCCCAAGCACTCCACACCTCCAGAGCTAAATACAGCCCAAACACAGCTGCCAGCCTGTCGAAGCAACCCCAGCGAGATACTCAATTCTGTCCAAACGCTCCCTCCTATGTAACACCCTTCCATCATCTTAAATAATACCACAAAGAGTGGCATACAACATTTAAAGACTAAAAATACGCTACTTCAGTAGTTTGACAGATGAAAAAAGCTTCTGCCCAAGTACAGACCAGCTATAAATATCAATCCAAAGCTATCCCTCACCCAGCTTCTTGAGGAACACATTATGTTAACAAGTGTTAGGAGCCTCAGATTTCCAGATGGATGGAAGACGATGCATCTCCACTGCTGAAAAACTGCAGCCAGCCATGAGACTATAAAACCCCTACACATAGCTGACAGGACCCTTTCTTTATTCCTTCTGGAAGAGGCTAATAATAGTGAAATTTGTGTCACCACCACAAGTATGAAATCTATTAACAGTCTCGGCATTTGGAATCACAGAACGGTTTGGGTTGGGAGGGACCTTCAAAGCCCATCCAGTCCAACCCCCCTGCAAGGAGCAGGGACATCTCCAACCACATCAGGTTGCTCAGAGCCTCATCCAACCTGGCCTGGAATGTTTCCAGGGATGGGGCATCCACCACCTCTCTGGGCAACCTGGGACAGTGTTCTACCAAACACTGTACCAAAATTTGCTACAAATATTTCCTCCTTTATTTACTTATATGTAAAATTCCCACATTTCCAACTCCCAAAAGAGAGGAACGTTGTTTTCATTTATTTCTTATTTAAAACAACTTTGAGAGGTGGCCACTCACTTCATCTAAATCTCAGAAGTTGCTAACAAGGTTAAAAAAAAAAATTATCTTCTATCCATCTCTTAAATTGCAACCTTATGAGCCAGTGCTGAAAGAAATTCTTCCCTGTGAGGGTGGTGAGGCACTGGCACAGGATGCCCAGAGAGGCTGTGGATGCCCCATCCCTGGCAGTGCTCCAGGCCAGGCTGGACGGGGCTTTGAGTGACCTGGTCTGGTGGAAGGTGTCCCTGCCCAGGGCGGGGCGTCAGACCTGGGTGATCTTTAAGGTCCCTTCCAGCCCAAACCATTCTGTGATTCTAGGAAACGCTATTCCTTTTTATTTTAATGAGAGATTTTAAAAGATTCAGCAAGTTTCAAACAGCTTGTCAGGGTGTCAAATAACAACCAGCTTCCCAGAATTAAAGGAAGATTGTATTTCATGTTGTTGCATATATAAGTGTGCAGTTACCGCATTATACATGTGCATTGCAGTTCAAACTGGACCCAGCAAAATCTTCCCATTTTCAAATTGGACCCAGAGGTAACGCAGCAAGTTTGAAAGCAGGATTTTAAGAGTTAAAAGAAATACACTGCAGAAGAGCCAGACTATGAGACTCAGATTATACAGCTGGTAAGAACTCTTATATGAGTAGCCTGTTTTTCCAATATAACCTTAGATTGTCACTGGATGTTACAAGGGAAAGATAATAAAGCAGACTGGAGAAAAGAAGAGGCAACAGTAGCCACACTATGATCTTGTCAATAAAGCACTAAGAATTCAATTAAATCTAATGGAACAAAGCCCATTTCAGAAATAGTAAGATTTTAGTCCATCAAAAGAAAATTACCATTTTCTAAGCTCATTCCCACCATGGCCACGGGCTCCGACAGCACTTTCAGACAGCACTATTAATCCTCCTCAGCAGCGCAGCGCACAATGACCATGACAGAGGGCTGGCTTTACATGAACACTGACGGAACAGCAAAGCGGCAGAGAAGACAGGCAAGGAAAATCTAGGACCCAGGGATGCACTGATGCTTTTTTCCCAAACTAGGAATTTGTGCCCACACACCACCTTGTACCCTTCAGCCCATCTCCAGGCGGCTTTGCCGGCAGTATCACACACAGAGTGCCACCAGGCCAGACCTCCACCTGCTCATCACGCCCTACCATGCTTCCCCAGAGGTGACTTATTCTCCACCAAATGAAGGCAAGCTTGAAATCAGAGTTCCAAGACTCTACTAATCTGGAGACTGAAGTCCTCTCTTACCACTAATGCCACCTTCAGTGTCCACCATGTGCGTCACCACACTGCCCCTGCTTTCTACCGTAAGGACACGGCCCCGTATCTCCCTTTGCCGTACCAATATGGGAGCTGATACTTACGGCAACAACAGCTTCTGTTAATTCCTTAATCTTGTCTTCAATTAAATCCATACACTGCCTCAACGCTCCTCCGACAGTCTGCCAAGAGCTCCCTTAGGTTACGGCTTTTACAAGATCTCAAGCCCTTGGCTGGAAGGTTACTCCTAATACAAGTGGTACACTCCAAAAACATTTTTCTTGCAGGAAAACAGCTGAAAACTCTTTGCAGCCTTCCAAGAAATTAAGCTAACTGGTGACAACAGAAATCTAAAGTTGAGTTTTCTAAGAATAATTCAGTGTTTAACTTCAAGTTATTCCACTGCTTCTGTTCCTGGGAAATCCTTAAGCCATGCATCTTGAGTGAAGCACAGCTGAAAAAACATTTTACCCTGTCATAATTTCAGGGTTCAGTTTTGGAGAAAGCTCCACTCAAAACACAGGGCAGAAAGTCACCACGCTAAATCAGTACGTTCCCTCCCCTGCATCTGCAACCACGGAACATGATCAAAGCCCACAGGATCCAAGAGCATTCATCCTTACCTCAAACACCACGCGCAGGCTCAAGCTCTTTAATTTTAAGCTTTAATTTTTGGTCTTTTATGTAAAATTACCATAGGAAGAAACACACCAGTAAGAGCATAGCTAATGCACTGGGTCCTCACACTGGCACAGAGATACACAGAGGCAGCGAACTCCGATCATCAGTGCTCCAGGAACACAGGAACAGCCTGGTCAGCCAGACCCAAAAGACACATCCTTCTTGACCCCGGAGTTTGCGGCCCATCTCAGTGCCAAGCTCCTATGTAAGAAACTGGTTCCTTTCCAAAACGCCTCCCAACAGCACCAGAAGAGCTGACCGTTTCAATGCACAATCAGCCTTCAATGCTTCGCAGGAAGTAAAACCCCACAAAGAGCTTACGGTGGGGGGAGTACGGTGGGATGAGACCAGCATTGCCCCTTCTGTTACCCAGCAGAACTCCAACAGCAGAAATTAACGTAGCAAACACTGTAAAATCCAAGACGTTCTCCCAGAACCCAGTCTCTTCTATAATCACAGCAGGAGCTACAGTGAAAAATACTTTGTGCCTTTGTCTCCACTATTCCAGTCAAAATTTTATTTTAAGAAGTTTCACTATGTTAAAAGAAGTTAAAAGTCCAAAGCTTTAAAGGGCCAGGAATCTTTCTTTAGGATATTTCATGAACTTGTTTAATATTTAAAGCAAGTTGTAATTTATTCTTCCATTGTAAAAATCAGGAAGACTTTGAAGATCCACTTATATTGATTTAGTATGTAGCCATGCTATCACTCACTCTAAATAGCTCTTTTCGCTTCTTTGTTTTTACCCCCAGCAAATGTGATTTTACGAACAAGCGTGCTCACTGAAATTGTGTACCCTCTCAATCTTCTTCTTGCCAGGCTAAAAAAAAAAAAATTAATTTTCTCTGATGAGACAAGTTATCTATTGTCCTAATCATCTTCATAACCTCTGTCGGCATTCATTCATCTTTTTTTATTATGGAAACTAAACCGCTCCCTACTCTAAACAGAGGCATTATTAATTCTGTTTGCCCGGCTTCTGCTGAAGATGAATTGTGCTGTACATCCATAATCCCACTGCTGCCGCCAGACACGCAGATGCTGCCAGTTCACGATCACTCTGCTGCTGACCAAAACATCCAGGTTGTCCTCCCCCCACTTCCTGCCCCCCGTGGCAGAAGGCAGATAAAGGCACCAACACCTGGAAGTTCTGCTATGCGTGCACACAGGCTTGGTGTTACAGTTCCTCATTTCTCCAGTTCATGAATTCAACTGGTTACCACAATACCGGAGACGCTTCTGAAGCGCAGGGACTGTACGCAGACACCCACGCCGAAGGTTTGTATCTCCTTGCTGTTACTAGCACTGCTGAGAACCGCGCTTCTCCCCTGGGCTTGGCAGCAATAAGCCTTCCCTCTGTTGGATCTCATTTTTCACCATTTGCTTCTCATTTCCTCAAAGGTTTGTTCATTTTTTCATTTCCTTACGAAAAGCTGCTCTGCTAAACCTGACCAAACACTGGCACCGCGGCGGGGCACAGGCTGTTACCCTGGTCATGCTGCCCCAGCAGCCCAGCCACGCCGTGACAGCGTCCCCACAAACAGTGGTGGGCACCAGTGACTCAGGCGAACCGCTCCAGTCTAATCATCACCCACCCAGCTTCAAAAACCAGATACAGCCATCCTCTCCATGCACCGGACTTCACGGAAGCTGCAGACACTAAAAAGGGAGGAAGAAGTGAAACGACACGAGAGTGGGAAGTTATTTCACTCTGGCACCTCTCAGCTATGAGCTCCACCTCCTCTGCCAAAGATCACCAGAGCAGGAAGGCTTTGGTATCAAATCTAGACGCAGTCCCAAAATCAAGCAGGGGCCAAGAAACAAGTGAAGGGGTCATCCCGAAGGTTTTTATATCAGTCTCTCCCCTTCCTCCCCGCTTCTCACTGTAATATGCCACCACAAATTCAGCTAACAGAACTTCTCAACGCCAAGGACTGCGTACAGCTCCCTTGCTCACGAATATCAGCAAGAGTCACGGGAAGGTACTCACAGATGAGCTCTGACTCTCAGTTCTGAGCAGCAATCAAGCAAGCACCAAGAATTAAAGGCTTCAAGACAAAGGAGTCTCTTGCGCTGTTGTCTCTTGTTGTTAAATTAAGCCAACTCAATTAGCCCCTCACATTGCAGCCCTCTTGTGTTGATCTTTCTTTGGTCTGTCAACCAGGCTCATCCAGAACTTCGAACCATTTTCAACTAATATCTCATCACTGTGCAACTTTAGCTACAAACAAGTAATTAATGCTAATGAGTTTTCCTTTTTCTGCAAGCAGCAGCCGCCACCATTAATATCAGTTGACTGGGTTTCACTGAAGCATAGAAAAGGCTCACGACTGGAAAAATGATAAATGATTTATGAGCAACAATATTTACTAGTGCATATTTTAGAGTACGCCAGCTCCATGGGCTTGTCTTGCAGGTCTTCTCCAAGAAAGTAAAAAAGAAAATTATTAAAATCAACACTAGATGTGGGGGAGGAAGCCTGGAATATTTAATCAAGGTCCTCACATTCTGTTTGTTGCTGTTTACGTTTTGCATATTCAAGCCACTCGGCTCTGTCAAGTCAACACTCCGCTCTTCCTCCTCCAACGCTGTTTTGCATACATCCAAATACTGAAGAACTTATTGACGTATTTGAGACCCGGTTCCAGAACAGTTATACGCATGGGTGGGGGGAGATTACTTTTGAGCCTAAACTGAGTTTTAAGTGCTCTTCAAAGAAACAGGCCTTCTGCTTCTCTTCTCAATCTTTACTTGGGACATCCAGTTTCCAGATGCACCCAGTTCATATTATTCCCCAAGGAATTCAGCACAACAAGCCAAGAATCCGGGCAAGCGGAGAGGTGCAGAGTCATCAGTAATAACAGCAAAAGAGAAACGGGAACAGTTCTTACTCTGAAAAAAACACAGTTTTACAAACCACCAGGTACATCGCTCTTACCTTGCTTACGAACATCTTCCACAGCCGCTACCAGCTCCTCTTTCAGGAACTGGCTCTCTTTGGCAATTTTGTCTCCTTTCTCCAGGAAATTCTCTGTTGCTTGTTCAACTGAAGCAGCCAGAACATGGGCCTTTTTAGAACGCCCTCGCTTTTTATTAGATGGGCCCTTGTTACTGGTGTTAACCAGTGTTGTTACCTAAAGGCACAGATGGAAGTGAAAAAACCAAATTAGAAGGTTTATCAATTTGACAGCAAGGCCATACGTATTCTTCTCTAGACATCATATCACTAATACTTGCGCTATCGCCAGCTCCAAAGGTTAAACTCACAAACAAGTGTTTTTCATGTCTCTCTAAACATTACCATGCTTCTTGATTCCTTAGATGAGCATTACAAATTCAGCTAAACTGCTCGGAGATTTTCTTAGCAGCAGCAGACCTGAACATTTGATTTTAAGAATTGAGATCTATTTGTATTTTTGATAAACTGTAATCTCAGTAACAGGCCAGAGCTATTTGGCACCACATAAAAAGACACCAAGTTGGGGATAATGAGTTTGGAATAGCTCTCCAGCCATAAAAGATCCCAAACAAGGTTGAAGGCATTATCTACAGAAGTCTAGCAGCACAGTACCCCTTCAGTACAAAACAGTACTACAGCAAATGGACTAAACGCAGAGCAAAGGACTCGCTAGAGCTGGTGGTTTTAGGGAAATAACGAAAACTGAACTCTCACAATCCTCCTGCAATCAACACATATTTCCAAGTTCTACATTTTAGACCGAAATCCTGTTGACCAGCAGCCAGGAGACCACCAGGTACTCTGTCAGCTCAGGATCAGGGCCCATCCCCTTCAATCAAATGCAGACAGATGTCACAAAATCCAGTTGCCCTTTTTTTTTTTCCCCCTCCCTCATCTCCTTTTTGTTAAGTCCAGGAAAATGCATACAAAGCTACTTCAGAGTGACATTAAATTACAACACTAAAAATATTACTGCTCTGGAAAGCCCAAGGACTGCTGACAGAAAGGTCCTCAGAGCCGAATCCGTCTCCGCAGAAGGTCGATTCGGAGAGGCAAAGGCATCAGTTGGGAATATCACTCTTGGTTAATGGGGAGCATTTGTATTGGATAGTCTCAATTTATCACGTACTACAAATACAGAACAAGTTGCAACAAAGCAACTTACTCTACTTTCCTCTCGGTATTTTGCCAGTCACATCATCCACAAAATTTGGGACTGCCGGTACCGCCTGATGTGCTACTCAAGGAATAAGTTACAGACACTGAACTGGGACAAAAAGGGCCTATAAACAAGTTGTCTTAAGGACAGACTCCATCAGTAACGCTGGCTAAAAAGCTACGTAGCAGATCATCCAAGTGAACGTCTGGAGGGAACAAGTGGCAGGTACAGGCAGCAGCTTGGCGATTAAAGGGATGTTAACACCACAAACAGAACTTGATCCTTGCAGTTGTGCTTAGCAGGAGTTGTGCCCAGCTCATACCGTCAGCTTTAAAGTTTAATATTTCAGGAAAATAATGCTAAAGATGATGAGTTAACTGTCTCCAGGGCACCTTCTCTTCCAGACCTCCTCGAAAGTTTCTTCCAAGAATCTTCAAAATGCGCAATACACACATCTTACATTTACTCCAGCTCTCCTACGCTCTTCAGCGCGCTTCACTGGGCAACATACACCATGCAGGAACAAGCTTTTATTCACAAATCCAGTACAAAGTGCAATCAGAAATTAACAGAAAGCATGCATATCTTGTAAAAGATACACTGAAACAGTAACAAATGCCATAAAAGCACACTTCTGGAGTGGAACTCGGTTAGGAGGGGTCAGTAAGTTATGTACAACACGAAGCTGTTCTAGACTGGTTGCAAACATCCCTCACCACGCATTTCACCATCTACCTGAACCTCCTTCCAAAGGGAACTCTAAACACAAGTAAGCTTAAAGAAAAAAAAAATTATGAGAGCCTACTTCTGGCAAGCACTAATGGCTTCGTTGCAAGCAGCTTCTGTCATTCCCAAATAGCAGTTTCTAAGTGATACACAGCACAGCTTTTCAAAGACTCAACAAATAAGCCGCATACCACACAAACTGCAGGTGAGAAACAGCACAGCAGCAGTGGAACAATAGTTACTAACACGCATTTCTGCACTTCTAATTGAAGTACTGTGTCTTACTAGGCGCTGAAGCAGCACACTCTTTCTAGACTAGTGCCCAATAACTGTTACAATAAAACCAAAGAAATTACTTGTACGCTTTGCTCCGTCTTTAGTTTTGTAGTGTTTTTACTTCTGGAATTTAACCTTTGAAAGTTACTTAATTGAAATAATACATCAAAACAGGTAATCATCCTTATGAAGGTTTCTTTTTGCCCTCCTTTTTTTTTCCTACCTGTGTAACAAGAGGCTCAAGTAGTCTTTCAACCGCCAGCGTTCTTATCTCCAAGCTTTTGGGGTCCCATTTGAAGTTAACGTTGCCTGCGGTAACAGCAGTCATTTCTAGAAGAAGAAAAAAGAGCTACATTAATACATTTTTTTAGTTACGAATGCTGCTGGAATATATTTTTAAAATAAATTAAAGTGGAGGCTATCAAACACACAACACATGCATTTGGTGTAAGTTAAGGTTACATTGTCTTCAAAAACATCAGGTTTGGTTCAACTGGTGATAGCTTAAAAAACTGCTCGTTATGGCAATATACAGATATTACCTGTGTGTTTTGGATGAAAAAATAAAAACAAAACCACACCAAAACCTGTTCAAAAGCCACAACATTTACCAGAACAATGACAAGCCATGAAAAAGGGCCTCGCAGGTAACAGGGGCACTTCACCCATGAAAGCAGAGGTGAAGGAAACAACCCGCTCCCGATTTCTGCTGCCTCGCTCCAGGGCCAGCTGTCCTGTGCTCCGGGATTGGCTCCGAGACACAGCCCAAGGTCTCGGGGGAGCAGAAGGGAACACCTTGACTCCCACAGCACCAGAGAGCTGCCGGTTTTCTCAGCTCCACCGTGAGTCATGACCCCAAACGCTTCATCAAACCAAGAGCCAGGTTCTAGCTCAACTCATTCAACCCACCCGTTCACCCAGCTCACCGTTCGGAAGCGCAAAGGTAAAATACTGACTATAAGCCTTACAAAGCCAGACAACCCAGTTGCTTCATATTTAACAGCTTACATATTTATTATACTTCCCCTTAACATTCACATAGCAGAGAAAAGCAGATTTGCACGAAGAGATCTGTTAAAAGCTGTCACTGAACAGTTCCTTCCCATTACAGTTTTACATCAACATCCCAGTGGAACAGCAAATACAATTATGGGACAAGTTTAGTGAAACCACTAAAACAGCTCTGCTTTTGAAATCAGTAGTCTAAAAAAAATTAAAAAATAATGAACTACAACAGATCACTAGACTAATGCTGTGATGCTGTACAGCACAACAGAGGAACAACCAGAACCATAATTTCAGTAAAAAAATTGATCTAAAGTATTTACAGGTCCATAAAACCAGTTCATACCACTTCAGACTTAGCAGAATCACAGAATGGTTTGGGTTGGGAGGGACCTTCAAAGCCCACCCAGTCCAACCCCCCTGCAAGGAGCAGAGACATCTCCAACCAGATCAGGTTGCTCAGAGCCTCATCCAACCTGGCCTGGAATGTTTCCAGGGATGGGGCATCCACCACCTCTCTGGGCAACCTGGGCCAGTGCTCCACCACCCTCAGGGGAAAAAGTTTTTTCCTAATATCTAATCTGAATTCCAGCTCTTCTTGCTCTGAGTTGCCCTCAGAACTCAAGATTAGGCCAAATTCATATTTGTAACTTTTTATTTCTAAAAAAGTCAGGAAAATAAATACATTTCCAGAGTCTCCTTCCACTCCTTTTCCTAAGCACCCACTACTGAAGTTGTTTTAAAGCTTAGTAGCTGGTATTTTTAAATCTTATGCTGGACAGGGCACTGTCTGCATAGCATCTCAGCACAGATTGCTCTGACAGCACCAGATGTCCCCGAGCTGCCAGACAAGCACAACGGCCCGTTATTTTTGAGAAGCAGGAGGCAAGGCACTAATTTTGGTAACCAAGGATGTTTACAACGCATACCAACAACCAACCCTTTTACACCAACACTGACAGTTAAACGTGCAGAACCAGCACAGACGTGGCCGTTTGTTTCCCATCAAGAGTAAAACGTCTCGGGCGCTCGAGCTCAGCCGGAGAGGGTGCAAGGAAATCTGAGGTTAGCGTGACCAGGCTTCAGGAGAGGGCACAGGGAAACCTGGGGTTAGCGTGACCAGGCTCTTCAGCCAACAGCACCTCCATGGCAGGCTGACCCCGAGGCACCGCATGGGCATTCCCACACCGCGGGCGCGACACGATAGACTCCGTACTCCTTACACGACAAACACGCGTCTTTGCCCTGCACAGCCCACGCGCTGCCACGCACCGAAGTACAACTTCGCAAGGTGCAAAGCAGGAACACTCACCTAACCTGCATTCAGCTTTCCACTTACACCCACGCGCCAAGTGCCCACACTGCTGAAGAGAAAGAAAACTTTAAAAGCTGAAAGCTTAAAAAAAAAATAAAATAAAAGGAAGGGAGCAGGCTGATCCATGCCAGCACACATGTAATGTTTCTGATGGTTTTAACTCAGAAAGCTCGAAGGTGCAGCCGAAGTGGCCCAGCTCCCACAGCAGAAGGCGTGCGAGGCCGCAGCTCCAGAGACCCCCGGTGAGCAGACTGCAGGAGGGTGGAGGATGGCCACCTCCTCTTCCTCACCCTACCTCTGACACTTACCACCAACTCCCACCAACCATTCTTCTCTCCCAATCTCTCTTTTTTTTTTTTTTTCAACTGGTCCAGCTTTGCACTGGCTTGTGCCAGAGCCCAGGGCAAGCTGTGAAATGCCCTTCACCCCCAGTAACAACCTGCCTTCAACAAAGAACCTCCCTGCTTCATTCCTTCCCAATTAGCTCGGCGTGAATGCTTCCTACGCAAGAAACCAAGATAAATGCGCTGAAAGCCTTTATGGTGCCTGAGGAACACACTCCGAGCTCTGGAAAGCACATCAGGTTTCTGTGTAAAAGCTCTTTCTATGTATTTAACGCTGTTACGCCTCTCACAGAAACAAAGTGCGTGATTGGAGGTAACAGCGAGAAGATACATTAATTGTGTTAGCAGGATAATGAAGGCAATTCACCTGAAAACACGTTAGTATGATAGCTCATGAACTGGCCAAAAGTAATGGTCTATAAAACAATTTAGTACGAACTTTATTGAAATTTATCTAAAAAACACAGGTTGGTATCAAATACACTGTTTGGCAGCAGTGACTTGGATATCATTTGTACGTTGTAGTGAATACGTTTATTCAATTAAATACTTGTGCTTAATTGCTGGCCCTTGGAGGGCACACAATTCCCACAACACCTGCGCTAACTGCAACATCTCCAAGAGGACATCCTCTGGAAGACGGACCCAACCGCAGGCCAGCGTAGCACTGGTTTCAGACAGCTGGGACGCCCCAGTTCATACGGGGACAGGTTCTCCGGGCCACAGACCTCCCCTGCACAGGACACACAGCAGCAGGCACTTCAGGGACAAAGCAGCACACACCACAGAGCGGGAGAGAGCAAGCAACGCCGCATCTGAAGTGCTGCAATCTACAGAAAGACACCACCGCACAAGGAGTTGCGGTTGCCCAGCCTGTGGTTTCATAAGCGCAGGAAAGCTGCTTAAAAACCAACGTTTATCCTCCCACACCCCTCTAGGAACTCATTCCCATCTTCACATCACACCCTCTCTGTACTGGCACGGCTTTCCCCACGGCTGAGCCATTAACCAGATGGGGAAGAACTGATTTGGCTGGAGGGAAATAAATCCGTTTTTGTGGGGTAGGCTGAGATCCCCATCTGGTTCACCGTGCCACCAGAGACACCGCCGTGAGCAGAACCAGCAATGGCGATGTCAGCTGGTACTGTTGGCAAAGCCCTTCGGGTGGAAACATGGAGCAAAGTTGGATCTCACAGTCAAGTTCAACCAGGTCCCACTGAAAACAGAGCATCAAGGGGAGCCGCTGCAGAGAGCGGGGACGTCCTCCCAGCACATCAGACACATGAAGCTCCAACCTTAAACCACGCTCACAGCGCAGCATGTTAACTGTAAACCCTTCAGCTTATCACACCGGTTGTGATGGTGCTCATTGCTGTCGCAGAAGCTTCAAGAGCAACGCAGTTTTATCTGCTGGGGTTTAGTGCGCTTGCAAGGGCAGGCGGGCAGGGAAAGAGCAGGAGTTTAAAGCAGCCACTTCCAGATTTCCCTATTGCCTCCACACAATTGCCAGACAACAAGCAAGTCCTAAGCAAAGCCATCCCGGGACAACTCGACTTGCCCCTTGCTTTATAGAAAGAATCAAGATCTCGGCAAGGGCTAAAGCTCAAGAAGAGGTTTCCGTTACACCACACTTCAAGCAAACGCTGCCACATTCCTGCCGCTCCTTTCCCTGCCGCAAACCTGCCTCGACCGGGCACCCACACGGTGAGGCACTTTGGGGAGCTAAAATGGCCTCAGCTAGCCAGCAGCTGTAAAAACCACCTTGCCAGCTTACCGTCCTGAAGGAGGAGGTGGGACTGCACGGGGCAGAGGACGGGACCGCAGCAGCACTGAGAGGAGCTCTGGCCCCGATCCGCACCCCAGGGCAGGTCCCAGCCCTGCTCGGGAGAGGCGGGGGCACAGACCCGAGCAGCAGGATGTGTTACACTGCTGCGGCTGCACCCACGTACCACGTCGAACGAGCTGGCCTGCCACCAACGTGCTGAAGGAGATCACCTACAGCACTCCTTCCAAAAGCCACAACTAAAGGTCATAGTGTTTTCAAAAACTGCTAAGTCAAGGTTTTAGGAATAACTTCAGATACCTACTTCCAGAATACTGGCATGCAAATAATTGCCAGACTTTGGCAAGCGTAGGAACGTAGCTCTGCGGCTTCATTGCGGAAGTGTCCTGAAGGCACCCAAGGCTTTCCAGCAAGCCCAGGAAGGAGCGCTATTCCAACAGCGAGCTCTGCACACCAGTAAAACCATGGAAAGGCCCAGTGCTCATGGTCCTGTTTTTCCAGGTTGCACTCCCACGCACACCCCAAGGCAGTGCTGGCTGCACCTCAGGCACCCCAAGCAAGTAGGTTCAGCCTGCCCTGTACCCGGAGATCCGGCAGCCTCCCGGCCTCCGGACCAGAGCAAACCTCTCAGATACACAGAGGAAGATCTAACAGCCCATCTCCTGGGCTACAACTGAAGTCCCACCACTTCGTGCTACCTGAAGAGTCTTTTACATGCCATCTTCTACCAAGTCTCCAAATTTAACTATCCTGACAGGCTGCTTTCTAAAAGCTTTTAGCTACTCTCACCATTCTCTTCTGGGTTTTCTCAGGGAAGACGGTATTCCAACAGTGGTCTCACCAGCACAGCGGGGGGCTAACGCAGGCCAAGCACAATAGACCGCACGCTGAATCCAAGCATTATGCTATCCAAAAACCTAGCAAAAGAGCAGGTACAAGAACACTTTATACCTGGGAGGACATTCTCCATTTTATTGCTCTTTCTGCTACCCACCTACTTGCTCCCCATTTTGTGCAGATGATTGTGCCCAGGCACAGTCATACGTACTTGATTGCATTATTTTGCAGCTTATTTCTTCCCCTCATATTTCTTTAAGTAATCACAGTCATTTTGAAGGATAATACTGTCCTCTGCCATGCCTGCAGACTGCCTTTGGATATTCTGTGCAATGGAATGAGAATAACCATTATTCCATCGCCCAAGTCACGAGCAGGGAACTTGGTAGGATTTGCGACACAGTGACCCAGCTTCATCTTCCAGCCAGAAAGTGAACCAGCTTCCCCGCTCCCAAGGGAATCCTTTTGGTTTTGTTTGGTTTGTTACCCAAGTACCTAAGCCGCCTGATGACCGGCGGGGATCATCACCCTGCTGAAGGTGGAGGACAGGACAAAGCAGATAGATCTCCAGTTCCCACAGATCTTTAACATACTCCACTAACACAGATCTTCTGAACATTTTTGGTTTTAAAAAGATAAAGGCACACTTTATATTAAACCAAGCTCACATGCAGGGGTTTCATCATGCCCCACTGACAGTCCAAAACTGCCTTCCATATACTAAGAGTACCCAGGGGAAGGAAAAAAAAAAAAAAAAGTTTCATTCGTTCCTCTTTCCCTTCACAGTCTCCAAATGAACATGTCCGTCCCATCCCACAAATAAAGCACTGATCTCAGGAGCTGAGCAGCTGCTAGTCAAGGATGTTTGGTGCATGTCATGCTCTTCAAGGAGGATTTAAGCAAGTTTGATTTAAGCTGTTTTTATTTAATGCCAAGTATAGACAACTAAAAGCAGAGAGTCATCCTCTTCTAACATAGCCTTCAATCTTCAATTTCATCTACTCAGCTACTAAATCTCCTCCACCATGAATGCCACGGAGGTACTACCTCCTCAGCTGTCCTTACTGTTAGAATTTCACAATCTGAAATAGGAATACAAACCCAGGTCTTGCACTGACTATATTCTTTGATTATCAACACATTTCTTTCATTTGAGTGTATTCAGCTTTGCTTTTTCACAGACTGCAGTAACCAGCCAAGTAAAAAGAAAAAATAGTGGTTCAGATAAGCCTCTCTCACCAGTAGCAGACCAGATCCAGCTCTCACAATCTGCTTTCATGTTTTTTTTTCTCTCTGTTGCTCTTGTGGAGAAAGCGTCTGAAACCGCTCAGCAGAAAGCCTTGCACAGCCAGTAACAAACAAATGCTTCTCCACTTCTCGGTTTGTTCAGCCAATCTTTAGACCCTGCTAACAAGTTAAGAGATGCAACCTGATCTGGTGTCTCTACACAAATCAATGAAGTTTATAACTCTGTTTTCTCTTTCACAGGGGTTTTATATCCTCTCTCCTGCCTCGTTACCGAAGGCAGCAGCGTGCCGCAGAGAGCCCGCTCCCTTTCCCCTCTGGAAGCACAGCCCACCCTACACCATGCACCATCCCACGAAAGCGGGCACGGCGCACATCACCAGATTAAGATGCAACACACTCCCCAAAGCAGTACGTGCTGTTCCCTAACAGCTTCCCAACTGCTATAATGGTGTGGATTCAAGTAATTTACTGCCATTCCAAGCCCAGGAACGCACTCTGTAACAACAGGTTCCCACACCTTCGTTTGGGTCTAGCTGTCATTCAGAGGATGGAAGGCAGGCTCTGCGCAAGCGGCTTCACCGTGGTGTTCCTGGGACCACAGCACAAATAAACTGGTTTTTGGAGGCACCAGTGCTAATAACGGCCTCTTGCCTTCCATCACCTAGGCTCTGACCATTCTACCTTCACCAGGACAGTTCTGCCTCAAAGGAGCTAGAAAGGAGGTGCGCGGCAAGCCAATTCACAGCGAGCACAGGCAATTAGCGGTTTATTTATGTCATACTACAGCTCCGGTTCACAGATGACATCCTAAAAAAATGTAAGAACCAAACTCACGCTTATACCCATTTAACTGTCCAGATGGATACACCAGTATGTCCCAACAAGCGCCTAATTTATTTCTGCAGTTTTCAGTTCCCAAAACTCAAGCAGGATTCCAACTACATAAAGAAAATTGATGCTCTAAATACGTTTTCTAAAAACCACGTTTTTTCTAAAAAAAAAAAAAGTGTCATGAGCAGTGAGCTATTACTATTACTAGAAATTCACTCATTCAGTCTTCGCAATAAGGTTGGTGCATTTTATGCTGAAGACCTGCAATACTAACACCATGAAAGAGACCTTCCAAACTCAGAAGTAATCACTAGATTTTTAACTGCTATATTTTAGCTGCGTGCTCTTTGGGTCAGAACTTCAAACTCCCAAACCCCAGCCCTCTCTCGGGCACATTTCTCACACTTCAGCCTGTATGGATAGCATTTTCCAACAAAACAAGGCGGCTCAGCCTGGAGAGAGGGACAGCAGAGCCCAGGTGAGACTTGTGTGTCTGCTGGACCACGCTGATTCCACCACCAAGAGCCCTTCCAACCTCCCAGTGTCCCTTCCCACCCTTGAGGCGGAAAACTGTGTGAAGTGTGCCTAAAATCATTAGGAAAGAATGGAAGAAGAGCTTACCACCACTCTCCGAACCACAGAAGGCATTTCAGACCCTAGGGATACACAGCCTGTGCAGATACAATAACCAGGCTGCGGCTACAGAGCACGGCTCTTCAAACCCCAACTATGCCAGCACAGGTTCCCATCACCAGCACGGAGATAGCAATGAACACAAGAAGGTGCAGCCTTTTAACAAATTAATTTTTGCCACGAGTACTCCTCAAATAAGAAAGAGTTTGTTATACATTAGCCTACTTTATCAGTTGGCACAACAAATCCTCAGTGCTGCAAAATTAATTCTTGCTTAGCTTGCAAAAAAACCACTGATGGCTGGCAATAAAAAGAAAAGAAAACCTTTTGGTTTTTGTATTTTTGTTCTTATCTTCTTCAGCACTCAAGCTGCAATAAAAAGCACCGTTTAAGCTACAGAGTCAGAAATAACCACAATCTGATCCCACTCAAACGGCATTTTCATTCCCAAACTGATATGTTGCTATGCAATACCCTCCAGTGCTTTTAGCTGACCATATCTTCTCGATCTAGACTTTCATTAACAATTTTAAAACAAATACTGGAGTTGTCTGAGCTGACACACATGTTCTGAAAAAATTAGTCTCTTGCCAAACCTCTAACTACAGGAGTCATTTTGCTTAAACTTGTAGAAAATTTACAGTCTTCTATTAACAGAGACTAAATATCGTGTTATTTCTCAACTGCATGCCCAGCATAGGAGCAACTAAAGACAAAAATTCACAGCATTACAAGAGGGGAAAAAAAAAAAAAAAAACACAAAAAACCAAAAACCACTTATCCATAGTTTTCTCCATTTGCAAAAGCTACTAGAAGAAGGACACTCAGTGAAGCAAAGCAGAGCACGAGTGCTTCTTCAAAGCAAAATGTTTTCTAAAGTTTCTAGAAAAACTCATTTAGAATTCCTTTTTCAGTCCTTCACTTTGATTCAGGAACACTGTCGTCTTATCTAAAAATTACAAAGCAATTAATTTTAAAGGAAAAAGAAAAAAGAAATAACAAAACCCACAAGTGATAAGGCCAAGAATTTCACTTCATGCTCACAGCAACCTTCAGCAACATCTCTTAGCTATAACCAATGAATTTGTTTCACGGGAAGAAGAATTGCACCGTCACTGCACGCCCCCGGACAACTCTCAACTTGCAGCTCCACCAACACATGCTGTGAGTTAAGAAGGGAAAAAAAAAAAAAAAAACCAACAACAAAAAAAAACACCATAAAAACAAACCACAGGAAGAAGAGTGAGCATGAATGTAATGCACAGGCATTGCTTGGATGAGTTTAGCATCTTCTAAATGATTGCAATTATCTGGAAGAATATGCAAGGTAGGATGCTCTAACACACCATCTCCTCGCCCCGCAGACACTGAGAACACAGACGGCACTGACTGATGAGAACTTTGCAGCTTTTCCAGAACAACAAAGCACGTAATAATAAAAACACAGCGGTGCGATTCATTTTTGGAAGCTTACCAGAGTTACCTGCACCTTCTGTCAAGTACAGACTCGCTAAGGGTGCAGAGTGCCACAGGAGAATCAGATGATCCACCTGGACAGGAATCCTTCTGAGTCACAGCCTTAGCACACGGATGACCAACTTAGGCAGCTTTTGTTAAAAAAAAAAAAGAAGTCACTGACCCACCCACATTTCACAAAAGCAACAGGAAGGAGCCGGAAGGTTTGAGAGGAAGGAGTCATCGCTTGGCTGCTCTTGCTGGGAAAAACAGGATTTTAAGCGAGTAACATAGCCGTTTGCTGAGCGGAATCCAACTCCTATCTGATTAAAGAGACATTTTTCTCTCTCCACCCCTTCTCCTCACCCCCAGGAGCAGGAAACAAGACAAAGCTATGGAACAAAAAACAGATGAGCTAAGAAATCCTGTTCAATTGGATCCGCACCAGTGCTTTGCCTCTTGTTCTGCTGAACACCGCGTCTTTCACTGATAACCATTGACTTCTCCCTAGGCCCGTGACAATATCCTGTTAAACAGAAGCAAATTGTCTTAACTAATTCCTGCAAATGAAGTAAAACAGCTTAAAACACCTGATGCTGCAGTACTGATGCATACAGAGCAGAAGTTAACATTTTTGTTTCTTGAGGATATAAGCTTTTTAACCCTGTACAACTAATGCACATTATTCTGTCGTGCTACAAACAAACCTTCCAGCTTTGTTTGTGACTGTTTATGTCATTATTTTTCCTCCCTAACCCCAGCTAGGAGAGGGGTTTGAAAAAACCCACCCATGCAATCTGCATTGCGCTCCTCACCGTACCAGTACAACAGAAGAGCATCGTGGTTCAGGGCCCCACCAGCAGTGGAAGCGCTGGGAAGTCACAAACAAGGGATACGCTTGCTTTCCTAAAAGCCTTCCCCACATCTCTGCTTTCAGCGCGCATTGTTTAGCCCGAGCTAGGAAATGCGTTTCCAGCTGTGACGGCAGTGGTTTGTAATTAAGCAGGCCTTCCAGAAAGTGGAAGTGGCAGTAACTACAAAGCCATGCTTTGTACAGAAATTTAAACCACTCTACAGCTTTTCATACAGCCAAACCAGATTCGTGCTTTTTACTCTCTCCAAAAGTACGCTGTCTCTTTCGTTTTACTTCAGCTTGCACAAAGCCTTTCAACTCTCAAGCAGGTTTCTAAATTTAAAAGAAATTAAGTCACTGAACTGAGCCCACTGAATACAATGCACCCGCAGACGAGCTTGCCAGCGCCAGAAGCCCAGCAGCACTCCTGCCAGCGCTGGGCACCGGTCACAAGAGCTGCTGGATGAATCCGCAGAACGGGAGTCAGCCCGGGCTCAAACTCCTGGCTCAGGAAGCTCCCACACTGCAGGAGCTTGGCAGAGCACCTCAGGGAAGCAATGCTGCTCCACTGCCCTCTTCTCATTTATTGCTTGCCTGTTGCTTGCCCTTTTAGGGATGGCTTTATACACCGCCACCAAGAAAACAGGGGGAGAACAGGGAAGGGAAGCCAAATGACTGTGAGGGGTCAATAAAAAGAAAGGTGGCAAGGGTCAGAAATTATGATAGGGGAGCCAGAGAGGGACACCAGACACCACTCAAGAGCATCAAAGGAGCCAGAGGATACTGCTCCATGGTGGGAATGGAAACAACCTCCAACCCCACCTTATTCCCTCCTCCTGGTGTTGTCAACAGTCAGCTTGGCCAAGGCCAGGCGAAGGGCTTATAGTTCAGAGCCTCAGACAAGGGCTAGACTAATAAAAAGTTGATGGGAGCAGAACAACCAAAACCTCATGATGAGGGTCATGGAGAAAGGACACAAGGCTGGATGGACCTCCCAGCTATAGTAATCAGATCGCATCAAGTCACCCGTGCACCACTTCCCAGTTCATTGTTCAACTTCTCATCCTTTAAGTGAATAAAGAATTTATGTTTTAAGATGCTTAGACTCCGAAACATCTGGACATCAGATACTGGTCAAAATGAACTTCACGGTAAATTGCATGTGAGGTTTGTACGAGACTTGTCACTTGCATACATGTCCACAGTCCAGCATGAATTATCCAAGACCTTGGGCAACTCTTCAACATCAAACGACGAGACTCACTGGGGCTTTAAGTCACGCTAAAGGAAATGAGTTTTACAAGTACACGTTATGAGGACATACTTGCAAGAAAGTGGGTAAAGAACAGGCAGCTTGTACATCTTGATTAGTTGTGTTTACACAGAGGAACACCCACTTGCACCTTCTTACTTCTCACTCAGCATACCACCAGCTCTGTCCTCTGCTATTCAACAATGCTGCTTCTGAATTCGTCATTCCAGTCAGTTATGAAAAACATTTACCCATCTACAGCTTCAGGTGAAGATCTCGAGAGCACTTTGCAAAGATGAATACTGACCTCCTCGGCGTTATGCAGGTTAAGCACCGTTTTATAGGCGTACAGCTCAGCCTCGTTTACATGAAAAATTAAACTAAAAGTACCCAGAATAAAACAGTGAATGTGTCCTGGTTTCAGCAGGGATGGAGTTAATTTTCCTCTCAGTAGCCAACATGGTTTGGATTTCATATGTGAAGAGTGTTGACAAACACCCTGATGATATGAGCTGTTGCTAACAAGACCAAGGACCCTGTCCAGCTTTCCAGGTCTCACTAATTGTGCAGGTGCAGCAAGCTGGGAGGAAAACAGCCAGAATAATTGACCCAAACTGGCCAAAGAAAACATTCCATGCCATGAATGTCACGCTCAGGATATAAGTGGGGGTTGCCATCTCTGGATCCCTTGCTCACTCTCTCCCTTTGCTTGCTGCTCAGTTTTGTTTCAGTGACCACTGCTCGGGACATGCTGCATCAGTCATTGGGATGTCAGGTGGTGAGAAATTGTGCATTGTTCATTTTGTACATTTTAATATCCTTATATTCTGCTATTACTGTAGTTTTACCTTGCTATTCTAGTAAACTGTCTTCATCTCCACCCACGAGTTTTCCTTTCTTCCCAGTTCTCTCCTCTGTCCTGCTGGGGAGGGTGAGCTGTGTGATGATCAAGACTGAAGCACGACAATGAAAACTCTCTGACCCTTGGGGGAGCAGGAAAGGCAGCGGAAGGGGGAGGGGGAAAAAACCAACACATGTCATCAAGGCCACATGTTCCCAATAGCATTAATTCTTATTGACTTCTTATTAGTGGAAAAGAAGCAAATTTAGTATTTACCTAAACGCCCTCTTGATCTTGTGCTGACAGAACAGCAAGGACAGAAGTGTCTCGCCTACGCTCTCTCCTCATTTCCTTTAGTTAATCTCTAGGAAAATAAATATTTTAAACATTCTATTCTCCTGATCCTTCATCAGCCATCCACAAGCCCACTCGTTTTAGTCTCTTCTTCTTAAAGTAGCTGTTGCAGGCTGCTCCAGAACAGGGAGCACTGATGGGTTTACAGCATATTCTACTCTAACTTCCACTAACACCTCATTTGCTTCCCAACATCAGCTTCACACAGAAATTCTTCTTAGGCATGTAGAGTCATATGCAGATCTGTTCCATACCAGGGCACAGATAGCTTAGAAAATTGGGTGTTGTTTGGAAAAATGCACACCACGAGCTTAAGCAGTGAAATCCAGCCTGCCATGCCTCTGCTAGTTCCCCAACTTATTTGCTCTCAACCCCCTCACCGCCTTGGAAACAGCACAGGAGTTTAACTCACTCTTAGATTGTAACGGACGCCAACACTCCTTCCTCTCTGGGCCCTTCAATACACTAAAACAGATCTACTGGGAAACGGACTGGCACTCAGCTTGGTTTCGCCTTCTCAGTCCTGTTCCACTCTGCCTTGGTAACTGTTAGCCCTTCAGCTATAGCTCAGCTCAAATTTGTTTTTTCCATCCATAGACGCCTGAACTTAAAGCCTATCAAACAAGATTTTCATGAGTCTAAATGATTCATCAAGTAGCTGTCTGGTAAATTAGAAAAATTATAAACAGAAGTAAGGGAATGTCCATAGATGCGGGAAAAATTTTCTCTTTGCAAACTATGTTAGTTTAGATCCATGTATTTAATACTTTCTATCACTTTATAAAGCACGTGGAACGGAGGCTACTCCTCTGATTCTATCAGAGCTATTTATAAACACGTGTCAAAGGACTAGCAGGTGTTTTCTGTAGTACACCTGGAATTAACAACCAAAAATATGTAATCATGTTTAGAGAAAAGGTAGCTGGCTCTTTAAACACAACAGTCAAGGAGGAATTATGAATCATATTTAAGTATCAGATTTGTCAACAGTCTACACTAACCCACTGCACACCAGAAACCGGAGTTAACGCCCATTCTCACCCTGACTGGAAGATAACAAGTGTCAGTCCCTCAAGGAGCAAGGTCCCACTTACAGCTGCAGTGACTGCGTTCCTCCTGCGACTCCTTTACCTCGGTACATCTCTCTGCACCCAGTTCTGCTTTGCGGCACAGCAGGTCACTCCCAGCGCTCGGCTTTTCAGTGCAGCTCCTGCAGTAAGGGTGCTCACACACAATTTGGTGGGGAGCCTCTATGTTAAGTCTCACAGGCTGGATTACAACAGGATGGAGGTAAAAGTAATTATCAAACATCTGCACTTTCTCTAAAGCTGCAACTCCGTTTAACCAGTGCACGAGCTATAAACTCACTGAATAGAGCTACTCCAGATCAGCTGTAAAACTAAATTAGGGTGAATTCCCAGAGCAGTAAAGGATCTGAATCCTCAAGGTTATACACATTAAAGTTCCACAGCACAAGAATTTGAGTGATTTCCCGTTAAGGCACGACCGTAGAAAACAACAACAGGCATTCATTCACCGTGCTGGATGACTGCCTCAACACGGCACTGTCCTAACAAAATAATACTCAGTCCTTTTTTATTAATCACGGTTCCTTTAGCATCCAGCAAAGCCAAGAGGTGCCAGTAAAACCGCATACAGCAAGTCCTTAAACAGAAACATCACGCTCACGTAGGTCCTCACTCCAGACCAGCCTTTCTATCCACCTACGATGAGTAAGCTGGTTTTGCTGATAAATATTTTCGCAACCTTAACTCATTCTCTGCATGAGAAAGGTAATTTAGAAATCAAGTTGTAACAGTGGATATAACTTCAAGGCAGGGCTTAAGTCCCACTAAAGTGTATTTCCAGCCCAAACATTTCTACTATGTGGATTCCTTCACCAGATCAGTTTCTCGATCCTACAGCTGCAGAAGGAAGATATTCATGCTGCTGAAAAACCAGAAATTACTTTTCAATTCCATCTTTCAGTTAACTTCATCAGACCAACGGGAGCCCTATGAATAAGCTGCACATTAACATCTGCCACTACATATGTCAGCACAGAAATGCCGATGTCACACAAAGCTTGAAAATTTGTTTGGAGGTAAATATTTATGCTGGTATTTTAAGCCATCAGTTTGGGCGTGGGATTTCTAATCTCTGCCCGCTGTGCTCCCCCCTGCCACCTTGCGTAAACTTTTAATCTCCAGTGCAGAGGCCTATTATTAGAGCTGGCTGAAAAAAACCAAAGACTGAAGGCATGTTGTTTATGATGAAAAAGGTTAGGGCAAAACATTTTAAAAACAAAACCTAATAAACTTTTGTCTGTTTCTCCTGGGAAAAGTCAAACACTTCCTTGATGTGTTAAAAACTGTTTGATGTAAATAAAAAATAGTGACTCAATGCAAAATTATGCCCTTTTCAAACGAAAAGTGTCGATTTGGCAGGGAAAACAAGTCCTACTCAACGTGGCCTTCGCACCCCAAGGCAGACCAAAGAGTACCTAGAAGGCCGCACGTACTGTAAGGTAAGCTGGGCTTTCACCTCCGTTTAAACAAGAACCTGCCTACAAACCAACCCAGGAGATTAAAAAAAAAAAACCCAAACCAAACTACAGCCTTTAGCTGGGCTTGCAAGTACTGGAAGCCTGGTGCAGGCAGCGGGACTGAGGATGTGCATCTGCACAAGAGCGCAGCGAACAGAGCCTCTCCCACCACCCCCGCTGCCCCACTCACAGCGCAGGAAAAACGCAGGAAACGAGTAACTCAAGCACCAAGAATACCTTTCACACAACCCCCAACTCAAAAAAAAAAAAGACAAAGGGAAAAAAAACACCACACACACACACAAAAAAAAAAAAAAAAAAAAAAGGGAGTGGCAGCAAAGAGCTCCCAGACTAGTTCAATACAGATAACCCAGCCACGCCTGGAGTCCTAACTCCGAAAGCTGGAAGGAGGACAGGGTCACGGAGGCTGGCACCCCAGACTGGGCGAGCTGGATGACCCTCGCCAAAAGTCACCTCCTGGGCAGGGCGGGCGGGCACGGAACGCCTTGAGCACACCCAGTTCTTCACCAAACCCGGGTGAGCCACCCAGGCTTCACTCGGCGGGATTTCACCGCTCCGAACCAGGGCGAGCGAGGAGCAGAGCCGGCTGATGCTCGCTGCCCACGACCAGGGCGGCAAGGGCAGTGCGTGAGCCGCGGACTGAGCTCTCTCCCTGCTTTCGGGCTGTGAAAAGCAGCACGAAACTTCTCGTCAGCGAAGGAGCGGCGGCCGCCTTCCTCCGTGCTAGCCCATTAGAGGCGGGCGGCAAAGAACGCGGCAGAGCCCAGCCCGGCAGACCGGGGTGCTCCCGGCGAAGAGCGGCGGCGATTTGTGCGCTGACACAGAAACACCGACTCGGGGAGGGAGGGAGGGAGGAGGCACCGCCAGCAGAACCCGGGGGGCGAAGGCAGGAGGAGGAGCGGAGCAGCCGCCCCGCCCGGGCCCGCGGCCGGAGAGCGGCGCCGGGGAGGAGCCTCTCCCCGCAGCCCCGCCGCCACCGAAACTTCTCCAGGAACCGGGCTCGCCCGCCGCGTTTCCTCCGGGAAATAACGTTCATCAGTCCAAAACACAGCGGGCTCCCACCCCCTGTCCCAAACCGGCCTTCACCCCCCCCACACCCTCCCAAGCCCCGCCGCCACCGCGCACCGGCCTGGCCCGGCGCGGCCTCCGAGCGCGGCCGGGCCGAGCCCAGGCCCGCGCCCCACAGAAGGAGCCGGCGGCGCGGCCCGCTCCGCTCCTTCCCGCTCCCCTCCGCCGGGCCGGGCCGGGCCGGGCCGGGCCGCGCTCCCCGCCGCCGCCGCCGCCCCTCCCAGAGCCGGCGGGGCCCACGCCGCAAAACTTTCCAAGTGAGAGAAACGGGGCGGCGGCGGCGGCGCACCCCAGCCCCTTCCCCCGCCCAACTTTACCGGGGAGCTAAAGGATCGCCTCGCCGCTCGCCCCGCTCCGGCCCCCGGCCGCTTTGTCTCCCGCTCCCCGCCGCCGCCGCTCCCGTCCCGCGGAGGAAATCGGCTCTTCCGGGCGCCTCCCCTCCCCGGCCCGGCCCGGCCGCTCTTCCCGGCACCGCCCGCCGCACCGCCCCCGCGCCCTTCCCGGCACCGCCCGCCGGCAGGTGAGGGCCGCGGGCGGGCCTGGGCCCGCGGGCGGAACGGGGGGGGTCCCCTGAGCCCCCCGCCCCGGCTCAGGCTCGCTAAGCCGGGGTGGAAGGCGTTTTTTTTGAGGTAGAATCCAAAAATCTTAGGGCGTAACCTGGCTTTTGTCTACCTGCGCGGAAGGCCCGTGGAGAACTGGGAGGTGAGGGACGCCGGCTTTTGAGGGAAACGGCGGGAAAATTACAGCTCAGTTCCTCTTGAGTTTTGTACATTGGTTTTGAAAATCTAAAGGATATTAACCTTCTGGAGAGCTGTTGCTTTTAGGAAAAGTCTTGGTTTTCTGCCAGTGTCTCAGGAACAGAGGAAGAAGGGACAGGCAGCCGGATCACCAGGGCTCCAGGGGCCCGGCCTCCGTCCCCAGCGGTGGGTTTGCAGGCGGGAGAGTTGTCTTTCGGTGGTAATTTTTGTCAAAAGGCTTATTTGAAAATTCTCAATGAGCCTCTTGTGCGAGAGCAACCGTTTTTATCCCGCGACAAATCACTCTGGGACTTTTTGTGGTGTGTTTTGAGATAGTTTTTAATACAAATGTCTCTACAGAACTTGCACTTGTAATTTAGCCGCAATTTAGCGGAGGGAGAGGGCCCTCAGGTCAGTGTCATGGCGAAGGCACACCACGGTTCGGGACGGTGACTTTCCCCTGGGTCCTCATTCAAGGGCCGCTTTCCCTATTTTTGCCCCACTCCTACCAGCCTTTCTAGTGGGAAGACAGACGATCCTGCGGCAATTTAGATTGCATTTTTCCTTCCTGCAGGTTTAGTCCAAGAGAGGGACCCAAGACAAGGAAATAAACGAAGTACTGTTGTTTCACAGTCCAGAAAGAAAATAGGGATCAAAGGTCCAACCTTGTTGGTGAGTGAAGTTAATCGAAAGAAAATGAGATCTGTAATTATGATAATGACTGAGATACACATTATTAAAATAATATAGGGTCTTCAGTGCCTTAACAAACAGGCTTTCCTCTGGAAAAACAGATTTTTTAAGCTCTTTTTAATTCCTTCTTGTACCAAACCATTAATATTTTGGTGTCAGTTGCACCAGGGATTCGAACTATTCGTTTCTGATCTGTAGCATACTCAGTGAAATTGAGTTTACACTTCAATAGCTTGCTTTCTTTCATTACTCCTTTTAATATCATGTCTTGGCCTCCTGTGGTGGCTTCTGCATTCGGCAGTTCTGCACGTCTCACATCCTTTCAGGACAAAATGTCAGATTTAAAAAAAAATCCCTTTTAAAACCACAAACTCAAAGGTAGAAGGCCTGGAGTTGTGGAGAATCACACGTTCTGCAGCACGCCGCTGAAAAGCGAAGCAAAAAGTAGGAGATCAGCTGGCAGCCCTGTTGGTTTGTGGAGCGAGTTAAAAGACTGAGCAAACAAAAAATAAAATTATGTTAAAATAGAGCCAGCTAGGCTGAGATTGGACTTTGTCGCTTAATTAACAGCTCTCTCTGGAACACAGTGGCAGGCTCTGTCAAGAAGACTAAAATGCAGGGTGTTGTTTAGGCAGACACCCAGGAACAATAGCTAACACTTCCCATCCAGTAAATGTCATTAAGACAGCATCAGGCTGCGCCAGCAGCTTGAAATCTAATCCATTTTCTGAAATGAGTTAGAAGTTTTCTGCTTGACCCCGAATCTCCCTTTTAGCAGTGTTTCTGGTTTTGTAATCCCATTTTCCTCGTTTTTTTTCAAATGTTTCTCTCGCTCCTTTTCGGTAGGTGAAAACCAAACGG